>CM031243.1:458220056-458463616 GCA_018340775.1 Taxus wallichiana var. yunnanensis
CTACGTATTACAATTGGCGAGCAGATATGGCGCTTCCACTGAGAAGCCAATCTCAAAGAAAGTGAGGGAGAATCATCAAGTTCACCAATCGTATCGTATCACGGTGAACAAAAGCTCCGTGTGATCAGACCTATCTCCGAAGAGCTGAACCATGCTAGGATGCGCAGATGACCTTTCGTAAAAATGTCGACTTATTCACCAAAGATTTGGTCAAGTTCACGCTTCGTCACCCCGCATTCTAACAAAATCATTTCTACTCCTGGATTACCAAAGCCGATCGGGCTGGAGCTCATTCCGGAAAAGATTGATAAAATCAAGGAGGAAGCCCTGTATGCAAGGTATCAAATGGAGCAAATTGTCTCGAGAATGTCTTCTCGGGCTTTGGGCATTACCTCTTTCTCTTTCACTTCGAGAAAGGTAGATTTAAACTATTTGACCTTCTCATGAGATCATTTCGCAAGGGCTTCGTAATTGTAAGCCACTTTCAACGCCGAATCTACCAATAACTCCGCAAGCCTACGTGACTTGTGACTGTCAGGCACCTAATAGGGAGGTAGAAAATGAACATTCCAAGTTCCCTAAAAGCTCTCGCGATGAGCTGGAAATCTACGGCGAGTAGGCGTTGGTTAGCTGGATCGCTACAAGCGGATCCTTCCCGTGGACTTAACTTCAGCAGCATGATCAGCAAGTTCGCGGAATATCGTGGCTTACTTCACATCACGCCTCCCCGAGCAGCAGCAGGCAGGCGTAGGATATCTCTTCAACCGCGGATGATGATAAATAGTCTTCATTCCTCTCGATCTTCTTTTCAGTAAATATCTAAACACAAATGATGACATCATCCATGCTCAGTACCACGATGATGATGTCATCCAATTGTTGCCAAAAAGTCAACAAGTGACCTGTAAGATATTTTTGTAGAATTAAGTGGTTGCTTTGTTTTTGCCTTCTTTCCTTTCTTCTTCTAGTAAGTACTGGCTCAATACTTGTCAGTATTCAAGTGTGGATACTTTTCGGGATGAAAAAATAGAAGTAAGTAAAGAAAATACTTGAACTTTTGTTACAGTAAACAAATATTAATACAATATTTAGATTTTGTGTTGAATAACGTGTTTTATGCATCCACCTTCTTATGTTAGATCTGCGGTGTTTGTTTATGTTGAATCTACTTCTACTTGTTGTCATTTATTCATCAAAAGACGCTTATTCATCTATGCAAGTAGGTTCGGCTCGCTTTTACTACCAACCCAAATCATAGACCTTCCGACCTTTCTACTTTGGAATTCATTTCTTTTTCTCCCTTTAGATATTTCCCATCTCCCACCTCATTCCTTTCCTTCTTTTTATAGTTGGAAATACCTCTACTAGGATGAGATCCCCCAACCCTGAAGGTAGAATACTTGTGAGACTTTGCACAAATTCCTACTCGTAGAATAAAGACAATAAACCAGCTTTCTTTTGCTTTGCTTCGACTCAAAGAGGGGCCAAGTGCCCCGCACACCTTGGCTCAGTCTCGCCTATAGATTTGCCCACCCACGCGATAGATTTCTCGACCAACATATGCGCAAGAGAGACCCAATATTAGTACCTACAACATCTTATCCGGATCTATTATGTGACTCTTTGTTTTTGCTCAAAGATGATTTGTGTGAAATACTCCTTCAAAGTTTCAAATCCATATTCTTATATAGAATAAGCTTTTCATCTTTAACCTTATACTCATCATTAACCTATTTTATAATAAGTCGAGAGTCCCCAATGAATCAGAGTTGTCTCTGATATTCCATGAATAGCTAGCCTAAGTTTGGTGATGAGTGCTTCATACTCCGTAATGTTATTTGTACATGGAACCCCAACCACAATGCACGTGGTATGAAATCACCATTCGAGGGATGAGGACCACTCTTTCTCCAGATCCATGGAAGGTAAAAGATCCATCAAAATGAATTTTCCATTCTACGACTCTTCAATATACATGATGGATGTATCTAGTAAATCTAAGCATAAGGGTTCCATTCCTAGAGAGGAGCTTCTACCAAGTGATCGCCAAAGATTTGTCCTTTTAAGAACTTCCCCGATTTACAAAATCAATGTCAAACTCACTCAAGAGAATGATCTAATTAGCCATTCAAAATTTCGTGAGGGAGGGTTTGGATAAAAGGTACTTAAGAGGGTCGACTTTGGATATGAGTTTGGTTTCATTATTCAGAGATAATGTCAAATATTTTGAAATGTGAATACAAACCGCCAAGTAGGGCTTTTCTATCCTGGGAAAATTCAGCTTGTATGCGATCAAGGTGTGGCTAAGATAGTAAACTACTCTCTCATTATGGGCTAAGTCATATTAAGGCAGCAATGCACCAATAGAAAAATTGGTAGAAAAAATGTATAAGAGGAGAGGTCTCATGTGTGGGTATGCGGCATTATCACAGTGAGTTAGACAAGTACTCGTTTGAGTAGAAGACAAAGGATTTTTACAATCAAAGTTCCCAATTGAATGTGACATCTTTCTTGAGTAGATGAGTAAAGGGGTGGCACTTATCCACAAATCAGTGAGATGAAGTGACATTGCCTTTGATATTTTCTTTTTTGTAGACTCTTAGTTTCTCGAGAGTGATAGTGGTGGCATTTCGTGATAAGAACCTTTCATAGGATCTACTTCAATCCTCTTCAGAGACAATGAAATCTAGGAGTTTTCCCTAACAAGACACCGAAGACGCATTTCTTAGGGTTCAAGCAAACCTTATACTTCTGTAGACGCAAAGATATGCCTCAATACTTTAGGTGTGTTCTTTTCTACTCTTAGATTTTTCTAGGATATCATCAACATAATCCTCCATGATGTCACTTATCATATCATGGAAGATAACTGTCCATGGCCTACTAATAAGTAGACCTAACATTTTAAAGCCCAAGGGCATGAATTTGTAATAGAATGTTCCCTAAGGTGATGAATGCCATCTTATGCTGATCTTCCTCAGCAATTCCTATATGGTTATAATTTGAAAATCCATCCAACAAGGATAAAATTTCATAACCAGCTATCAATCGACTATCATGTTGATATTAGGTAGAGGAAAATCATATTTTGGGCATGCTTTGTTGATGTCATGGAAACCGTAAATCCTTATCCCCATAGGTTTTTTCTATACCGGGACTATGTTAGAGATCCATTCTAATACAATAGGTTTTATGAAATCAACACTAACAACTTCTCCAGTTTTTTCTTCGACCAAGAGCGCTACTTTAGGATGCATCTTTCTTAAAAAAATTGATCGGTCTCTGCCTCTGGTGCACAACGAGGTTGTGCACAACTAGCTCAGTGGTCTAACCCTAGCATATTTTCATATGTCCATGTGAATATGTCCAATGTATTCTTTAAGAGTTCTACAAATGTCTTTATTCCTACGCTAAGAGCGAAGCTCCCAACTTGACTATTTTAGGTCAGCTCCTCTAAACCAATGTCGACACCGAATGTTTCCTCAATAAGCATTTTAGAAGTGTCTTCCATCCATGTAGGATCGTGGGAAGAGTAAGATCGACCTCTTGTGGTAGTTCATGATCATCTTCGCATGGATAAATCACTTCATTTTTAGACTCTTTAGTTCATTTGTCTATGAGCTCACCAAAGAGTTTGGCACACATGGGATTTCCATGAGCCTTCTTTCTTGGTTTCTTAGAGGTAGGTATAGCTTTTTAGTTACAACCTTTATTCAACCATCCACACATTTCCACTTCCTCCCAAAAATAGGCACAAATGTCTAGTTGAATCTTAAATCCTTTCTTGTGGTCTCCAGTGGGAATAAAGTCCCTGAGCCCCATGAACTCCGTGAATGCCTCATCATTTTCAAAGAAATCTAATGGCACATGAAGTTGTTGATCCCAATCTATAAGCTCAAGATATACAAGGGCTATTGGATATTTACCTAGGGGGATGGATTTGGAAAGGGTAAGGACCAAAGACTCCGGGAATAGGTTCGTAGAGGCAAGATCTTCATAAAGGCTACATTGGGAATCTGCGTCACTATCGGAATGAGGCAAAACGTCCTCACTTTCAGAAGAAGTAGCATTGTTCTCAGAAGGTAGAGCGTCATGGGGCCTTATTCCAAGGCCATGTTTATCAGTTTTGAAACGTGGGATAGGGATAGGCTCCAACCGGCCTCAGGTATTTACACCACATCCAAACCTATCATAAATGCCAATGACAAACATCATGCAAGGACCTTTGACGCATCGAGGTGCTTGATCGCATGAAGCCATGGTGCCTCTCGGTACTCGCTAGTAGGGTCTTCTAACATTTTCTCTTCAAACAAGAGGCCACTATGGACGAATTTCTCCAAAGGTTTAGGACATTGCTTATGAGTGCTTCGAATCAAAGCAAGGCTTCCTCGTCTCCGGGGATACATATAGGTCCGATATAAACAAAGCCTACTCGTCAAGAGTGAATGGCCTACTTGGGCCATATTTTTCGATGTGGCCTCCCATGAAGCAAATGGATTGACTAGGGAGGGTAAATCCCGATTGAAATGCGTAAGAGATTCTCGAATCCACTCCTGCTACTCATGGCCTCCATTCAGAAGGGACTACAACATCCATAGCAGGACATTCATAAGCTACATGAGAAAACTGTGTAGAGCCCTACAATGTGTAAAAGGTTTTGGGTCTCCCAAAATGGTAACTACCTTCCCTTCATGTTATAACTTGATGCACTCGATGAAACATCGATGGGATAGCCGCATGGCATGGATCCATGGGCGTCCCAAGAGCATGTTGACGGGAGGTCCAAGTCAAGGACATGGAACGCTTTATCATGACATGTTGGCCCTACCTCCATGGGGACCACTATAGTCCCCGTAACTCTCTTCTTCATTTTCATATGACGTGATTGTGATAGTTTTAAGACGCAACTCAATTTCTAACCGACCTAAATACCTTACTAGCTTTAAGGTGCAAATATTCATACCGTATCCCCCATCTACAAGTACTCTTTTGATCTTACAATGGGTAACCACCACTTTGAGATATAATGGTAAGTTATGCTTTGGGTTATTATGCAAGATTGCGTATGATCAAAAGTAATCGATCGCTGGTGTCTAAGCTGCAATCATGGCCTTCAAAGTTTACAGGATCTATTTATGTGGAAACCCCGAATTTTGCAAAGTTTTAAACAATATGTTTTTATGAGCATTAGAGATATTTAGGAGATTGAGGATAGATATCTTAGCAAACATTTTTTCTAATTGCTCTATCAAGTTATACCGACTTTCCTTAGGGTAGATACATGATCTAAGTATGATTAGGTGGGCAATGTCTTGTCCCGACTACGTAACTCCTCTTCTCTAAGATCCGAATGGTGTTAATATTCTTATTAGATGAGTTAATACATCTAATGAGGGAATCATAAGGACTATCATTTGTAGGGTACACATAGTGAAGCAAATTCTATAGTCGCTAGAAGTTTTCCTCGACCTCGTTTTATTTTTCTTTTATCCGTATGGTCAGAAAAGGTTCCTCAGAAATACCCATTTTTCATTTGAACTCCTACCGGTCTCCGTGAGAGACTCTACAAAGGATCTTCCCTTCCTCTATGAGGTCTTGGATAAAATGGCGTAATCTCAAACATCTATCCATTTTATGTCCTTTAACACAAGTTGGAAGTCATAATATTCGTTGTCTTTAACCAAACCGGTTTGGAGCGTCTTCCTGGTAGGTATCATTGCTGTTGGATATTCTACTATCTTTGCACCATCTAACCACTTTAGGATGGTAGATAAGGATTCTTTCAAATATGTGAATGTACATTTTGTAGGCGCTTGGGACAAGGCCCTTTGTGGAAAGTTTATGTTTTTTTTTGTCTCTATCTTTACCTCGTGTTTCTTTTCGCGCCTAGGTCATGCACTTCGACTCAACTTCAAGGTATGTTTTTGGAGGATTTCCTCCTCAACCAAGGGATCCTCTTCTTCATTGAATTTTAGAGGAGAGGATGCCTTCCACTCAGCTTTACCTTACACTGAAGCCTTAAAGTGAGGTTTACATGATGTTTCACCTTCGACAATGTACTTTATGTTGCCCGTATGGATGCGATATCCCACATCAAAAGGATTATTTCGTGTCTAAGACAAATCTTCACTCTCCTAAGTTAGGGTCAATAAACTTTGCTTCTTCTTCACGCTCGTGTGGAATTTTAGCTCCTAATGCCAAGAATCTTGTGAGCACTTGATCTTTTTATAATATAAGAGCTCACAAATCTATTTAGGTCTAGCTTTTGTTGTTCTCCTGAAGAGTCCGACTCTTATCCACTATGATCGATTGACATCTACATGTATTTGAATTGAGAGAAGAGCAGCCCTAAATTATGACCACTGAATGGGAATGTGTCAAAAGGGTTCTCTCCCATATTTTTCTCGATTTGATTTGGCTGCCATTTTTGTGATTTTAGGCATCACTAGTGACATCTTTGTGTAGCTTGCGCACTCTCAAGTATATGGTTTTCTACAAGCTGTTTTTAAGGGGATGTTGGAATTATATCACAGTGTATCGTAGATGTAATTTTATGCAATTGTTTTTACCAAGAAACATTCATATGCACACCCTATGTTACGATTCACTCAATTTGTTATTGCCAAGCCTATACCCTAAGATAGCGACAAAGATGTATCAATATGTAAGCCAAGTTAGAACCCCAACAAGGTCTAAGCACTGACGTGATGTTGTCACAGTCCCTTGACAAGGTATACTTAAAACTAGTTTGACTACTGATGAAAGCCAAACCTTCTGAAAAATGGAAGTCGCGAATAGATATAGCGTAATAACGTCACCGTGATACATTAACCAAGAAAGCAAGGTGTTAGCACCATGGTGATTTTATTATGATATATGTAAAGTGTTATCAACACTCTTCAAGAAGACTAAGATGACGTCAAGAGTAAAACCAAGTAATAAGTAATAAGAGTAAAACCAAGGAAAACGACCAAAAGGGTGTCAGAGAAGGAGTTAGATAGGCCTAATCATGCGGTGTCATTAATTTACAAAAGGAAGAAGCGTTAGTGCACTATTAGAAATAATAGTGTATTGAGCAAACTACAGTGTGTTTACACCTTCACCATCTTGTCACCAACTCGTCGATCATCCACTTCTTCTCATCATCCTTATTCTTCTTTGGCTCGCGATCATACTTAATAATTCCCATCACATGAAAATCTTACTTAAGAGTCCCTCTTAAGGTTGATCTTCCATTTGGCTTTCCCCATCCCAAAGATACTTCCATCATATTATTTCTCTCTATCAGATACACCAAAATGAGGTCATACTATGCTTATAACCCCATTAAGTAAATTAATCATAATTTAACTATTCATATCTTATAGTGTACATGATTAATCAATTAATTAATTTAATTAACATCCTCACTTGAACACCTCACCCACCAACTCACCTAGCTACCTCACTCCATGACCAAATCAAACCCCATTAATGATCTAAGACCAAGTCTAAGCCTATCCCAACTAGCTAGGACTTAGTCTAAACCTAGACTTAACTCTTATTAACAAACCTAAGAGGTCTCTTACTCATCCTTCCATGATCTATCACTCGAGACTCCTGGATGAAGATCAAGACCATGCCAAAATAAAAATAATCAAAGCCATGTTTGGCACAACCTAGATATTCCCACCTTAACCAACACTAGTTATATCTCAACCGATGTTGGTCCCCAACCATCTTTAGTTACATTAAATACATTTCCAAAAGCATTTGGCACGAGGTTGGTCATTTAATCGAGGATCTCATACTGAAAGAGACTTCGATTACTAGAATTTTTGAAGCACTCAGGAAAAGGAAAACACCCAGAGCACTACCAACAACCATCAACATCCATCACCTTCTTCATGATCACAGATTCACATAGAGAAGCACGGAGGCTCAAAATGCAAAGGACACATACATGACGCCCCTTCTCTATGGATCTCTCGCTATCATTTTTTTCATCACCTACACTCTCTAGACCCATTCTTCAGTAAGTACCTAACATCTCTTTAGTTATCTCTATTTTCTTTCAAAGAAAATCACCATTCCTCTCAATCAATTTATTTTTTTGTACATCTCGTACACCTCCTTCCTCCCACCAACTTATCACCTTACCATATCTATCCCTTTCACCTATCTTCACCCTCTCCTAGTTATCCCTGAGTCACTAAGGCCATTTTAGGACCTCACTCCACCATTTCCATCCTTTCGAGAAATCACAAAGAGCTTAGAAACCAGCTTCTAAGAGCCTTTATTAAATGCCCCCACCGACACCGGTTAGCCAACCGACGCTGGCCATATCGCCAAACTAGCATCGGTCACACAAACCAATGTCCTGCATTATGTTTGACAAGATACCTCATAACATAAAGCTCATACCCATTCCCTAACAACCTAGAATCACTCCTAATCTTTATCGATCTTACCCAGAGCTCCGTGACTTCACCTCGTAACCCAATACCACCATCATCTAACATGTTTTGACCTCAATCACCTTTTATCTGACCTTTCTTATTTATTTTTTCACGAGATACCTAAATCGTTTCAATTCTAATAAGATTGTTATTTCATGTTTGTTTTGATAGATTAATATTATTATATACAAGTGAATTGACAACCTATTTAGGAAGCATCACGCTTTTCGATCTAGCTTCCACAGGTAGTCCACTCATTGTTTTATTTAACTATATCTCGTGGTATTGTTTTACATTTTACATTTATTTCCTCCTAACCAAAAGGGATCTCTTTGAATCAACATTGATCAGAAATCAAAATACGCACACAACCTTCAACCGACACCAAAAATGTATGTATTCCTCCTCGCCTATCACTTCTACCTATTTCATTAATTTGTTAAGAATTTGGCGAAACATTTTGGCATGCCTGATGGGACCCATCCGGGTTCCTTACATTCATTCATTCTTAGGGAACTATTTTATGTTTGTTTCTTTAAAAAAGGAAGTTAACTTTAAATTTTCTCCATGGGAATCTTCTCTTTATTCTATTTATGTAAGTGAAAGTTATTCTCTTTCTTATTCACTTCGTGTTTACATCAAATATCACATTTTGATTTGGGTTCTAAAATACTTTCATTTCATACTTCTATGCTTGCATTTTTATCTCACATTAAAACTGAGGGCAACCTATACACTGGAATTCATGCCCAATTGATGGTTGACATAATTGAATCGTAGAGCACTTTCTCTTCTCTCTTTTTCCAAACTACACAAATATAAATTCACACATCTTCTTAAACAACACCTTACCTAGAAGAAGTTTTCAACGATCACACAATCGTAGAATCGACAGGCACCCAATCGGTTTCTCTATCCACTCATTAATTTAGAGAAAGGACCGCCCCCACCAAAATATAAGCTATAACCACCCTTAGAATTTTCCTCTTCATAGGACACCTTCCCAACCAAAAAAATCTGTTTTGATTCACAAATTTAGTCTAAAATAACATAAGCTAAAACATAAAATTCACTTATAGGATTGCGTGTTTTTCTTAGCTTTTTCTTGAGTTGTGTTTTGAGTTGTGAGGTTACGTTCTTCATTTTATTCTTCCTTTCACACTCGCCATCATAGTTGGTGTATTCCAACTGTTTCTGAGTGTGTTAGGATCCATTATTATCATACTCAGTTTTCTGGGTTGATATTTCATCTGACTTAATTCACAAAAATCAAATTTTCTTCACTTTTTCAAATTTCATAGTAATCAACGTTAGTTCAGCTGACCATGATTGGTTTACATCTCGACCATCATCGGCTTATCTAACCGCCGCGCTTTTCAACTCTTTTATTCATTCTACCAAAAATAACATTCATCACATCTTCTATTCTTTTGAAGTTCTCAGGACATCATCATACCCCCTAGAATTTTAAAATCACAGTCAAATACAACTTCTTTATTTCATTTTCATCAGTTTTTTTCCTCACTTGTAAAATCCTGTTATTTCCCATAAGAATCAAGATTGGTTTCCTTGACCATCATCGGTCACCCTGTAACCGTCATCAATTAACCTAACCATCATTGGTTCCTTTGTTCTAATTTTAATTAGAACACCGACCCATTTCACCTCCCAAAATCTATCCTTTTCCATTTCTACTATTTTCTGTGTCATTTTCGAGTACATGCTTTACTATTTTTACACTAATTCACATGGTTTTGACTTGCAGCCAAGCCAACACCCTTGTGTTTCATGCTAGCCTTTAGCCGCTTCCACCTAGCCCATCACCACCTTCTATCTTGTTGCCTATGGATCCAACTCAGCCCATCACCATTAAGACTGGCCGACGAGGAGTTCACAAGACTCTCGACCATAATCCCACTTCCTACAATACTATCTTTCTTATTCATCCCCCCCAGACTCCTCGACAATTGGTATATGACATACCCGTGTCTATCCCTTCTACCCTTTCCTCTACTTCCGCGTCATCTACTACTATCTCTGTTACCTTCATCCACTTTACCACCTATGGTGTCTCACCTAGACCCCACATCCGCTATAACTACTACACCTATGACATCTATCGCACCTATGGTGTTAGCCATCCCTTCACCAACTTCCTTAAGATAGCCTCTTCTCGCAACTATCAACTCATATATACCTATCAGATGTCAACCAACCATGGTGTTTCAGATCCTACACCCCATTTCAAAACCTCATCCTTTCGCATCATATAGTCCCTACCTGATTTCCATAAGATTTGTTATGACTACCCCACCGCTTACACGCATCACCCACAACCCCCAATCTCATCTATCATGTATTTGAGATATATTCTACCCACATCTATTCCCCTTCACAGCTTCCATACTGGCACCCCCATATATTGGGATGTTTTCCACATCATACATCCATTATCAAACTTATTATACTATAAGGCACCCGCTCATCACAACCCACCAATGACCTCATTAAGATGATGATGGAAAAGATGTAAACATTAGAAGCATCAATTTCAGCTCTAGGAACTCCTTAACTTATAATGAAATCAGAATGAACCTATTCATCCATCTATCCCCATTCGCCCATACCCCGTACATTAGAAAATTCCTAAGTTCAACCATTTCAACAAGAAAGAATACCCACAACACACTTGCAATCATTCAAACATGGGTGCTATCTAATTTCCCATGATGATTCTTTACTTCTACGAACATTCCTCGTGTCCTCGACAAGACCCACATTAGATTGGTATAGTGGTTTACCCAAACATTCCATTTACTCATTTAACCAAGTGGCTCAAGCATTCTTGACCATTTCTCAATCAATTTCATCAAAAAAGTCACCATGACCGACCTATACTCAACACGACAAGATTTACGATGAATCTATCATAGCTTTCATTACCGTCGCTGAAAAGCCTTATCAACCAATTAACATTCTAGTTACCTCAAGCTGAGATTATAGAGTTGTTCACTAGAGCTTGTGCCAAGCACATCTCACCAACTCTGTAATTACAAACCTTCCGTACCTTCGATGAAGCATTTACCATGGCGCAAAAACTTGAAATTTGTGCCATCAAGAGAAGAAAATTCAATTGCAAAACAAAATGCCACATTCAAATCAAATGATGCCTCTTCATCTTCAAATCCCCAAAATAATTATTCAAAATCCAAAGGATCTTCCAATGCAAAGAGTTCTCAAAGCTGGTCCATCTCATCCATCTAGCCAAACAATTTCTTCCTCCAATCTTTCTCCCGTTTCAAACTTTTCGGCTCCTAGTAGAACAACAAAAGTACACTCCAATTAGAGAGCCCTATTCTTCAGTCTTAGAAAAGCTTCTTAAGGCTGGAGCCATTGCACTTCCACCTATAAAACCACATACTGGTTTCAACCCTGCTCATCCTATGCCCGCATGGTATATGATGAGGCCATAAATTGGCCATAAATTACAATTATTTTGTCCTTACAAGTTACCTCTCGAAGTAGATTTAAATGTAATCTAGAACTTATAATTTTCTTAAGATAGAGTATAGGATATATATCTTGTTCATTTTTTATCTATTTTGTTGACTAATCCTATTGATTATTTGGGAAAAGATGCAAGTCTTGTGTATGCAGGACATAAAGGAAAGATAATGCTAGTATTGGGAAAAGTGGAACTGATCATGAACAATACATTTAAACTCAAATATGATTTCATATTCAGATTCCTCTTGAAAAATTATGCAAGTTCAAAAAAATGAATCATCTCAATCTAAGGTCGCATGTAAAAGTTGTAGTTGTTTTAAGGGTTAGCTTCTAACTCATGAGTTAGTTCCTAACTCACAGAGTTAGTTCCGAACTCACAGAGTTAGTTCTGGAACTCGAAGGTTTAGTTCCAGAACTCATAGATTTAGTTCTAGAACTTACATCAATTGAATGAAAGTTAGTTTCAGAAATTTCAATTCGTGGAAAAATCAGATTTAGTTCCTAAGGCTACGTGATTTAGTTCGAACTTGCATAAAAGGAATGACAACTTTAGTTCGAACTCAGCATCAACAAAATGACAATTTTTGAGGTATTGTGAAAATAAAAGAATCCAATGGGAAATTGGAGAGATATTTTTGTTCATAACAATGTGTTTAACAAAACCTCATTCAGATTTGGTACAGTTTTACCAATGAAGAGAGATCTAACTTTTAGTGAGTCAGCCCAAGGAAAAGTGTATCGATTTGAGTACTAAAATTTCCATAAATGTAAAATGTAAACATCAAATGGAAAATATGAGAGAGTTTTTTGTTCATAGAAATGTGTTTAGTAAAAATATTATTCATATATCATACTGGTTTTACCAATGAGGAGAGATATAACTTTTAGTGAAGTGTAGTCCAAGGAGAAGTGAATCGGACGATCACTAAAAGTTCCATAAACAAAAACGTAAAAGTAAAATGGAAAATCCAATAGAGTTTTTTGTTCATAGAATGTGTTTACTAAAAAAATCATTCATATTTTCTACAAGTTTTACCAATGAAGAGATATCTAACTTTTAGTGAGTCATAACCAAGGAAAATCAGTATCGATTTGAGCACTAAAAGTTCCATAAATAGAAACAAATAAGTCAAATGGAAAATATGAGAGAGGTTTTTGTTCATAGAACCGTGTTTAACAAAAATATCATTTAGATTTTCTATAGGTTTTACCAATAAAGAAATATCTAACTTTTAGTGAGCTGTAGTCCAAGGAAAAGTGTATCAAACGAGCACTAAAAGTTCCATAAATAGAAACATAAGAGTCAAATGGAAAATCTGAGAGAGTTTTTTGTTCATATAAATGGGTTTAACAAAAACCTCATCTAGATTTGCTACAGGTTATACCAATGAAGAAAGATCTAACTTTTAGTGAGTTGCAAATCAAGAAAAATATATTAGACAAGCGCCAAAATTCCACAATAAAAAAACAAAGTTAAATGGAAAACTGGGAAAGGTATTTGGTCAAAATCATCTTTTTGAGGAAAACCTCCTTCCAATAATGTAGGAGAATAAAATCATTGTGATTCTTGTTATCAAAAAGCAAGGAAAATATTTGGGAGAAAATATTCCTAAAATAAGCAAGATAAGATTTGACTTAAATAATATCTCTTTCTCCACATTTTGTGGATATGGAGATCTTAGTTGTTAGGATTGGAATAAAGATAAGATTAGATTTTAGTTCTTAAAATAAGGAGTTGGTTGATGCATGAATTATAAATGCAACCTTCCACACTAAGATGTAATTCTTTTCCCCAAGTAATCAAGATCTGCTTCTTTATTTCCAATCTTTGGAAGTAAAGTTTTTCTCAGCAAGTTCTCAATTAAAAGTATGAATTAAATGCTCTTCAAAGGAATGAACTGAAACTCATTCCAAGGAAGATGGATCTGTGTGTTAATGTTTATTTCTTTATTTCTAAAATTTTCCTTTTGTTGTAAATTTATGTTTTTTTGTTATGTAATTTCTTTTGTGAACTCGCATGTGTCTTTTCCTCTTTCCTTTATTTTTAATTCAACAATTTCAATTTATGCAAGTGTGTTTTATTCTTTGCAAGCGTGATTTCATTTATGCAAGTGTGTTTCAATTTCTACAAGTGTGCATTAAATTTCCGCATGTGTGCTTTCCATTTATGAAAGTTTGGATTGTGTTCAAGGGAGCTACTTTCCAAGATCTTCTTCTTAATGCAAACAACCTTTCGACACCAACCTAGATTGACATTATTAATGGCGAGGATCGACAACCCTCATCAGTATAAAGAGCATGACTATCAGTAATTATCATCACGTTAAAGGCCATATCGATGGTAATTGCATAACCTTCAAGAACATTGTCTAGAAATATTAGATAATGGAGATCTCGTCCCAACAACCCGAAAGCACTAGAAAATCAAAATTTGCATATCTTTAAAAATCCATTTCCTAACAACACACCATAATCTACTAAAATGGTGAACCTTAAACCAACGAAAGAAATTCCCATGAATTCCACGCTATTTTCAATCTCATACCAAATGCTCCTCTCAATTTCTACCTATCCACTCTATCAAGGAGATTCTAACACGAGCTCCTCTACCCATGGAGGATCCTACCTCATCTACTCCTTCACCCACAGAGGAGTCCCCTTCATCTCCCTCTTCACCCATGGAGGAGTCCACAATTTACCGATGCCATTTCACCATCTACCTCATAACCTACCAAACAATCAATGGTATTAACTCTCCTACCCATGGGAGAATCATCATCACTTTCTTCTCCACCAAAAGAAGAACCTACCTCACCCCACCTACCATCTCTCCTACCCATGGGGATCCTTTAGACATGCCACTTCCTATTGGTGACAATTCCCATTAGCATTCTAGGATCTCGTTGATCTTCTCTCGGCTCTTTTACCCACAGATTCTGAGGCTAACTAGTTCCTTGTCTCACAAACATATTTTACAGGGATTTCCACTAAACCAACTACATCTCCTCTTACAACAAGCCATTTTCACACTGGCTGATTGCTTGATTACATTGATAATTCCATGCTTTGGGGACGCCTTCGGTTACCCTTTTCAACCCAAATGAAGATGTTGCTTATTGATACCTCCATGATCTATCTGAAGGTATTTCAAGTGACCAAATAAACCATGACCATGCCTAGTTAAAATGGATTCTTCTTCGTCACCCTTTCCTACATCCAAACCTTTAACCATAACCAAACCCATTCCTATGCCTAAGAACCTACTTGCACCTAAATCTTCTCCCATATCTAGACCTATCACTACCCTGGGTGTCATGCCAACATCAAGCCTTGTCCATCCACCCATCAAATTGGACTTAGCCACATCCTCCCAAGCTCACATAAAAACCAATCCTCCCTAAAAAGAAGACCCAACTTTCAAGACCACATACACCAGTTTCACCCACCACGCCTCTGTCACCTTCACCCCTTCCATCTATCCTCAGACCTCACCCATCTACCTTGGTCAAGCAACCTCCTACCCAAAGAAAAAAAAAGCACAACAACCCACCTCTTCATCACGATCCTTTATTACATCCAATTAACTCCGCACAACCTTCACCGCCATCCGCAACTTTCTTACCACCTATACCCCCACCAGCTACCATAACCCCATCACTACCTATGAGACTTACTTCTCTTCAACCCATACCTTCCACCTGGCCTCTACCAACAACCTTTACCGCACCTCCATTATCACCATGGCTAACTCATCCTCTGCCATCATTTGCTTTCCCTTCTACATCACGTACTCCTACCTCACCTTTACCCAAGAAGGTGCAATCCAAGGACAAGAACCCACTACCCTCCAAAAAGGTAGTTAAACCCATGACACCTTCTATTGCTAGTTCATCTACCATACCTTTACCCAAGAAGGTACCATCAAAACCTAAGACAATACCACCTACCAAACCGGTGGTCAAACCTATTCCACCTCCTATAACACCTCTTCCACCACAATCATCTCGCACCTTCACCCAAACCCACACTCACTTCACACACGTTATCCATTGGTAGGGTCTTATGCCAACATTTTTCTAACCTCTTAGAGACTTCTGGCCATCACATTATTTCCGCTAGACCTTACGACCCACTCAAACCCAAACCAAAGGGGTTTGATGAAACTAAAATTTGTGCCTACCATCATGTGCTAGGACATGATGTAGAGAACTATAAGGCTCTAAAACTATTCTTCTCCAACTATGCCCTCCTAAAGAAAATTTTGATGATGATGATATTCTAGATGAGGACTCTATTCCACCTTCACCAATCACCACATGTCCTCGTCCACTACCTATTCAGCCACCCACATCTCCACCTCCACAACCTTTTTATCCACCTCCAACATTCAAGATCAACATGGTTTGTATTAGAGAGTTGGCCAAACCTTTACCTAAATGCCAGTGCGCCCTACTCATTTCACAAGGTTCTTACCCTGCATTAGGTTTTTTTCCATCATGTTGTTATACTACTCATGAAATACCTTCTCCATCCACCTCTCTTCCTCATATTAACATGATCCAAGTTTCCACTCGTGCCCAAAAAGACAAAGGAAAAGAAAAAAAACCATCCCATCCACTAATCTTGTGCCTAACATACCATCTACACCCGCACCCAAAATCACCATTTCGAGGACCCACATACCCTATTTATGATGGGGTCATCCATTGTACAATGATAAAAAAATTGCACCAATCCCCTCTAAAAATATCTTTGTATGATCTCGTCTAAACCTCTGAATCTCATCGACAAGCCCTCATGGAGGTTTTGTAATCCATTGAGGTTTTACCTAATGACCCCACACCAAAGAGCCTCCATCATTACCCCTCACCAGTGGCCTCTCTACCAAATCATCCCCTTCTTATACCCCCACTCCCAATCATCAAGTGGCCACCCTCAACTTCTCTCGATGCGAATATTGTACCTCTCCAATCGATGACCTTGATCCCACCCTTTTCATCTCCTTCTATATCGATAATATTCACATTCAACATGTTATGATCGATAATGGTGCAAGATCAACATCATCTCCTCCCACATGTATATACAAATGGCATCCTTCAAGTTACATGCATAATAACCTCGGTTATGTTCAGGCTCCTTCAATGATGCCATCACTTCCACCTCTTAGCACCATTATTCTTCACATTCATGTGGGCCCCGTACTGCTAGAATTATTCTACGCTTTTATAAGGGGAATTCTAGTGTAACCTATTTCTTCACCGACCTTGGATCCGTGTCATGGGGTTTTCTCCTTAAACTTTACATCATTGTGTAAAATTTAAACTTGAAGGACATAACTATAACATCCCAAATGCAACCCTTCACCATTTAAAACTTGAACATGCTATATTGACCTAATGATGTCCTCATACCGCTTAAGGCATCTTTCACTTTCGCCACTTCTTCTTCACCCACCGCCCCATCCATCGATGTTGCCACTACCTCAGCCTATGCCTAATTCTTCTATTCCTACCGCTTCCGCGGCCTCTACAAATGACCCATCCAATCGATGACCCCGATCCCACCCTTTTCATCTCCTTCTATATCGATAATATTCACATTCAACACGTTATGATCGATGGTGGTGCCAACATCAAGATATTCTCCTCCCACATGTATATACAAATGGCATCCCTTCAAGTTGCATGCATAATAACCTCTCGTTATGTTGTGCTCCTTTAATGATGCCATCACTTCCACCCTTTGCACCATTATTCTTCACGCTCATGTGGGCCTCTCGATCAAGTAGAATTATTCTATGTTTTAGAAGGGGAATTCCAGTATAACTTTTTTCTTGGCCGACCTTGGATTTGTATCATGGGTTATGTTCCTTCAACTTTACATCGTTGTGTAAAATTTGAACCCAAGGACATAACTATAACATCCCAAATGCCAACCCTTCACCATTTAAAACTTGCAACATGTTATACCGACCTAATGATGTCCTCATACCAGTTAAGGCATCTTCCACTTTCTACTTCTTCTTCTTCACCCACACCCCGTCCATTGATGTTGCCACTACCTCACTCGTGCCTACTTGTTCTATTCCTATTGCTACTTTGTGGCCTCTCGAGCCGACCCATCCACTAACCCATCTAGTCCGTAACCAAATCATCCTTCTTCCCAATTTCCTATTACTTCATCTATTCCTACTTACACACATATCCACTACTAATCCCTTAGAAGGTGTTTTTCAATGCCTCACTTTGGGGGAATACCACTTGTACAACATAAAAACATTCCTTACTCCACAAGAGTATGGTAACCTACGCCAACATCCTTATTATGACCATCGCATAGGTGAGGTCTTCCCTTATGGTCCTCCCCACCTTCGCACCAACTTAACATATGGGGGACTTGACACTTCCACCTATTCACCCAAGCCCCTTCCCAAATGTGACCATTTTCATCTGACCTCCAATCTCTCACCAACCACCACTTTTCCCACACTTTCCTTCACCGTTGTGCATGGAAAGGCTTTGGCTTTGGGTTCTACGAACAGGAGCTATCATACTATCATCCCGTGTACCACATATAAACACAAAGACCACAGTGGTATTGGATTTCCAAACCATCTTCCAAGAAGGCCTACATCGACCTCATGAGGACGAAAAATTTCTCTACCCCGCTCACCAACATCACCACCTTCACCAATGGACTCTATAGATCCCAAATCTATTCCTCATAAAAATTTCATGAACACCATTTCCTGGGACCTCTCGAATTATCAACACAAATGACGAGGCTCCCTCTTCTCTTCCCTTCCTATATCCTAACATGATTTATTATGATACACCCTCCATTAACGCTATTCAATGTCGATGACGAGTCTATCCTCACCTACCTTAGTGTGGAAGATTCTCACATTAACCTGTCATTTCCTTTTGAGATACAAACCATGTTAAACGAATCAACCATCAAAATCAATATTAACAATCGTGATGACCCGCACATTCTAAAGATAGGACAAGATTTAAATGGTGTTGGACATGAATATTTTACTTCTTTCCTCCGGGATTATAACAACACTTTTTCTTGTTCTCACACTTATATGCTCGATATTGACCCACACATTGTGGTCTAGAATATGGTAACTCTTCCCGAAGTAAAACCTATAAAACAAAAGTCGCAAAAATGCATCCTCGCATTGCCCTTCTTGTCAAAGAAGAACTTTAGTGCCTTCTCTCGGTTTCCTTCATCCTACCTATTGATTATCCCCAATGAATCTCTAACATCGTTCTTGTCATAAAAACAACAGGAGGACTCCACATATGAATGGATTTCCATGACCTTAATTTAGCTTGCCCCAAAGACGACTTTCCTCTACCTATTATTGACCAACTAGTTGATCTTATCGTTGGACATGAGATGGTATCACTCATGGATGGTTTCTTGGGTTATAACCAAATATTACTCACCTCAGAAGATCAACATAAAACCACCTTCATCACTCCTTGGGGAACCTTTTGCTATCGAGTCATGCCTTTTGGCCTTAAAAATGCTGGTGCTACATATCAACAGGCTATGAATTATATTTTCCATGACATCATGCATCGTATATTGAAAGATTACATAAATGACCTTCTTTTCAAATCTAAACATCGATCCGAACACCTTATAGTCCTGAAGGTAATCTTTGACCATCTCATCAAATATTGTGTTCTCCTTCAACCAAAGAAGTGTGTCTTCACTGTTCTCTTAGGAAAGCTCCTTGGTTTTATCATTTCTTTGTGTGGCATAGAAGTTGATCCCACTAAAATCAAGGCTATTATTGAAATGCCTCTACCTACTAACCTTTTCCAACTTCATATTTTTCAAGGTAAGTTACAATCTATTCATCGTTTTATTTCACAGATTTTTGACCGCTGCCACCCATTTCATCATCTCCTAAAAAGGACATCTCTTTCAAATGGGATGATGAATGCCATAAAGCCTTTGAGGCCTTAAAATAGTACCTTCTCCAACCACATATACTCATTCCTCCTAAGGATAACCAACCATTTTACCTTTACATTTCTACTACAGATCATTCCTTGGGTGCCATGATCACCCATCATGATGATCAACACCGGGAGCAAGAGGCTTATTACACAAGTCGCACTTTTGGACTATGAAAATAGATACACCTACGCCAAAAACTCGCTTATCCTTAGTTTTTGTTACCGCTTAAACTTCATCATTATCTACTCAATCGCAAAAAATTATCATCACCAATATTGACCCTTTACATTACATGTATGCCAAGCCCTAACAACATCTACGTGATGTACGTTGCTAATGCTTCTTGCACTTCGACCTCAAATTCCTTAATAAAAATCAATTAAAGGTCAAACTATTGTTGACCAAATTACGATCCACCCCTCTCCGTAAATCAATCCTCTAACTTCGATTTCCTGACATGATCCATTCTAGCTTCTCTTTGTGATGATACTTTTACCAAATGACTTTATTCTTTGATGGTTCCAAATGTTAGCATGGGGTGGTGTAGGAGTTATCCTCATTCCTCTTGAGAGTGAACCTATTCCAAAGATCTTTCAAACTAGATTTTGATTGTACTAACAATATCGCCAAATATGAAGCACTCGTATTAGGTCTCCAAACTACCATCGCCTTAGATGTTAAATCGATTAATATATTTGGTGACTCTCAAGTGGTTGTAAATCAAGTCAATGGCATATACCAATGTCGTAATGAAATAATTCAAAAGTATAAGCATCATGTAGACATACTTTTGACTACCTTTGACCGTTATGAACTTCAAACCACTCCATGTTCCACTAACAAAAATACGGATACCATGTCCCTCGCCTTGCTTCTTATTAACCCATTTTTCACCGTTGAGAGGGCCTAAGCCTGCTTTGATCTCTCTGTTTTCTCCTCTGTTCACCGTGGAATAATTATTTTTATTAAATAATTATTTTTCTCTTATTTTTCATTGTATTAGGGCATTTTTGTTGGCTGATACCCCCTTCTTCTCCCTCAGACAATTTTATTGCTCCTTGGCAATTTTTCTTCTTATCCACACTCTCGCAAATAATTATTTTCAAAATAATTATTTTTTATTAATTTTTCCACTAAACACGGACATTATTTATCACTTGTTTCTTCTTTCTTCCACCTAGGGCACTTTCTATTGCCCCTAGGCCCTTCATTCTCTTTCTTCTATTTTCTTCTACTATTCACCACAATTTGGAAAACAAGAAAATAAAAACAATATATATGTCAAAAATAAAATAAAAACAGTGGAAAACTTTTCACAACATCCTAAAAATAAAACACCTACAAAAATGGTAACTTGCTTATTACGGCTGAAACTTGTGTCTTACGCATGGTATTTTCTCCATATCCTGTTGGTTTGTCTCACATCTTCCCCAATTAATACGACTCATGGATCACCGAATTCACAACCATTCACAAAGCTAGCTACTTGCTTCAATGCTCAGTACTTTGGGGTACGTTTGTTTCCCTCGGTGTTGTTTCATTGTGGATAACGCACAAATGCTTTTCTATTATCATTCCCTCGCATGTAATCATGCTCGGGCATCATTTTTAACCCTTGTCATCAATCACAAAATTGTGGATCTCTTCAACACACATAACAAAAACATTTGTATAGCCGTTCTTGACCATTGTTGGGTTGGGTATGTGCATTCGTACTTGTTTTCCCCTATTAGATGAGCTTGTTTCCTTCTCATATTGCATTGCATTGTTGTATGTTGCGTGGAGTTGGTATTTTTAGCAATGGGTAATTGTTCATAGTATGGATTTTCATGTCATTCTACCTTTTCGTATGCTTATATTTTTCATAAGGACCGATGATGTAGCTCCTATGGTAATATGATGACATCAAAATGGTTCTAATACATGGCAACTAAAATCTAAGATCGTCTCTCCTCCATATTTCTTCTGCATCACCTTCTTCTCACCCCTAATATTCTCTCTCACCGGGGCATCCTGCCCCTTCCCATTCTTTTGTCTATCTCTCATCTTTTTCGATCATCGATCGACTTCTTTCATCACCCCATCAACACTCAAGGGGGCATCTCTCCCTCCTACTAATTTTTCTTCTATCCCTTCAAAATTTTCTTTCATCTACTATCTTTGAAGTGACGTCACTTACGCCACCCCAAAGAGGGGCAAATGTAGACACCCATAATTATGCCCAAGCAATTTAAATACTTAAATTGCACTAATTATCCCCTTTCTCACAAATCGACGACATATCGTCAAAAGTGCTCATATTCCCTCTTGTTGTTGTTAATTAATTACAATACGCTAATTGATTAAGTCACCTATCCAACTAACAACCTAATTAATGACCTTCGTTAATTATTTACCCCTTCTATCTAGACTAATTAATTATTATTAATTAATTAGCCTTTCACTTCATTTAACTAATAAATCAATATTTAATTGATTTAATCCCCTTCTAATAGTCTAAATCATACTAATATTCCTCTAATTAGCTTCTATAAGCTTACATCTACCTATTAGTTAATCACCTTTGATTAATTAAAACACCCCCCAACTCCCATGACTTGCTAAGCATAAATTAAACCCTTCTAAAGTAAGGTTACCTTTAATAAAGCAACCTTATCCATTCCTAATCATGTTTTACCTTTATCCCACATGCAAAGGGATGAAGTGTTTCCTTTATCCATTGGGCTATATAAGGAGCCCTCCTTCTACCTTTATACCTACACCTAAACTTCTTAAGAGAGCAAATGCAAAGCATATAGCAAAGAGACTAAGAGCTTGCATTTTTTCTTCTTGAGAGGTCACCATTGTTGAGAGCTAAGCTTCCTATTCTTGCATTCTTTAAAGATCAAACAAGAAATTTTTGATTGCCATTGGAGCTAAATAGGTCCATGCATTTTGTTGGTAATCTAGGAGAGTAGAGATTTTTAAAAGCATGCTAGTTTTGATCTTATGTTTTCAAAGTTATAATGTTAGTTTAGATCTTGTTTAGCTCTTTATCTTGATGGTGCTTATGCTTTGTTTTAGCTAGATTGTAGAACTATTTTAGGTGGTAGTTCTTGCTCCATTTGATTTAGCATTAAGCAAAGTACACATGCACACAACCCTATTTACTCAATGCTTTCCCATCACAGCACCCATCGCACAGTAGCCCGCTCTAACAAACCTAGGCTCAAATGCATCCACCGGGGCATACCAATCGGGTGAACACACACAATGTGCTCATAGGCCCAACAGTGAAGAATAAACGTACAACATAAGCTAAACCTACAGAGCCGCCCATATGCCCATAGCTCTCTATATAACTACACTAGGAATGTTGGCACCCATGCAAAGTAGGTCTTGTCCATCATCATATCATGTAACACCCCATCAGTGATCATGGGAATCTCCCACCCTCTGCATTTGGTAGTGCAAAACAACAAACTACCTCCATCAATAACACTACTAGCCTCGTCTCCTCTAGATGGGCTAGGTACATCTCTCCATAACTCAGGTTGGCACTGTGGAATGTCATCTCCGCCACCCATCATCAATACCATCAATCAACTCCTCAGATGCTTCTAAGGATATCAAATATACATGCGTCCCCAATATAGGTAATGCAGGATCTTGTACATGTCCTCCAAGGTGAATGTCATCTCCCTCATCGGTAGGTGGAACGTTTTGGTCGCTAAATCCCATCTATCGATGAGAGAGCAACCATAAAACTAGGTTGTTGGGCTACATGTCGATAGTGTTAGACCCCAATCAAGCCCACATCTGTGACATGCCTCCACTTCTTGACTATTGGTGTGCCTCGAACTCTTAGTAGCAGGTTGGCACCACTGTCTCTCATCCTCAATCGATCTCTCGCCTACATCCAAAGAAAACATCACATTAATTTCACCTTAATATAACCACAATCCCACTCGACACCTCACCTTTACCTACCACCCTACCTCTCTTTCCCCAGACCTCCTTACCTTCGTATCACATCTTTTATCTACCCCCCAACCCTAATCCACTATCATTCACCCTTACCTATTTTTACCCTTACCTATGTTATGATTTTCCCCAAAACATCTCCTACTTCCCACTACCTATCTCACCCACCCAACTTAGGTCACTTTTGGCCCCTTTTCCCCATAGTCCGATCGGTTCCGACCCCTAATCTGACCCTCTGGTCCCCTTAAACCACATCATTCACTTGTTTCGTGACCGATACCGGTTTGGCACCACCGATGTCACTAGCCTTCGACCGATGCATTGGCCACTGTCATCGTAAAAACCATGACCCAAACCCTCCTTCCTAAAACTTCCTTTTCTCCCTTCTTCCCACCCAACCCTACCCAAATCCCCCCTCCACCCATCCCCACCCCTCTATCACCCCATCACCTCTCTCCTCATTCCTATTTAACTCAATTTTCCCTCCCAAAATTCAAACTTCATTTTCCCCCCAAAACCCGTTTTCCCCACCCAACCTCTAAATCAATCTAACTCACAAAATAAAGAAAATGGATTGAATCTTACCTCATCACTGCTTCTTTTCTTTGTGGTGGCATGTCGAGCCACTACACCAACTTGACCCCTCTCTGCCTCTTCCATCACGGATCAATTGTCTCACATCCAACCAATCCGACCAATCATTTCTCGATCTATCTCGATAAAATATGTGAATAATCCTCACAAAATCACAACAGTAGAAACTAATATGCAGAAATTATTACAGATCTCAAATAAAATTACATAATAAAATAACACAACACAAAGAGACAATATTTAACGTGGTTCACCCAATTTGGGCTACATCCACCAAGAATCACTTGCTCATATTTTATTACAAGCCACCGCTCTCTCAATACAATACCCAAATCCGTTTGGAGCTATGCTCAACAAACTCTATAAATTCACACCCGAATTCAAAGCACATCTACAATGTTTTTCATTATACCTACCATATGCATAAAACCATATAAGTAGACAACTGCTTAAGCAGTTTTACAATACCATGGGTATCAAAACCATGGGCCAAAACCAGCCCAAAAACCTATGGGTCAAAAATCTCACCCATATGAGAAAGCACATTTTCCCATATATCGGGTGCATTTTTTTAGGCCAAAAAATTTACGCCCAAAAACATTTACATGAAAAACCCCTACACAGTGTACATGAAAGTGTACAATACTTAGTGTATAGTCTTCAACACTTTCACACATGAAAATAGGTTCCACAACCTAACAATCTCCCACTTGAGACTAGTTTTCCTCTCGAGCAAGCTTCTCAACCCTTCACTAGTTTCGTGAAGACCAACCAAAGTGAACACAACTTCAGCTTTTTCCTCAGTGACCACCTTGGTCATCATGTCTACAGGATTCTAACTGGTATGAATCTTCTCCAACTTCAACTTCTCTTCCTCCAAAGTTGTCCTAATGAAATGGTACCTTAACTGTATATGCTTTGTCCTAGAGTGGAAAGCAGAGTTCTTAGCTAGGTGTATAACACTCTGACTATCACTATGCAACTTTCCTTCCTCCTGCTTATGCCCCAACTCCTCAAGTAATTGTTGTAACCAAATCATTTCTTTTCTTGCCTCTGTGGCAAGCAACATACTCAACCTCCGTGGTTGACAAAGCCACCAACTTCTGTAGTCATGAAATCCAACTTACTGTTGTCCCACCTATAGTGTAAACATAACCTAGTCGTGCTCCTCCTCTGTCTACATCTCCAGCCATATCTCGAATCTACATAACCACACAAAGTGGTGTTTCCGATCCACTATAGCACAAAACTGTCCCCATGGTCCTCTCAAATACCGAAGGATCCACTTTATTTCCTCGTCGTGATCTCTACCTAGATCACTCATAAATCTACTCACCGCTCCCACCGCATGGGCAAATATCAGCCTAGTGCACACCATGGCATACATCAAACTACCAACCACCGATGAGTAAGGTACCTTGACATCTTGGTTTCTCTCCTCTCTTTCTTGGGACACTGCTCCTTTGATAACTTGAAATGGCCTCACCAAAGGAGTCCCAACCGCTTAGCATCCTACATATTAAACCTCTCCAAGACTTTCTTAATGTACTCTTCCAGAGATAAAGTCAACTTCCGTTCCTTCCTATCCCGAGATATCCTCATACCAAGGATTTGTTTGGCTACCCCCAAATCCTTCATAAAGAAAGGATTCACTTAGTCTACTTCTTGAGTACTTTTATTTCCCGCATGTTTTTACCTCGCAACCAACATGTCATCCACATACAAACACAAATGATAATATAACTTCCATCCTCAAATTTCTTTTATACACGCAATGGTCAAATGACATCTAATATAACCTTGCTCCATCATGAAGCTATCAAATTTCTTATACCATTGACGTGGAGCTTGTTTCAAGCCATACAAGCTCTTCTTCGCTTACACACCATCTCCTCTTTACCTTTGACCTCATAGCCCTCTCCTCAAGTTGTTGCATATATATAGTTCCTCCTCCAAATCACCATGGAGAAATGCAGTCTTTACATCAAGCTGTTCTAAGTGCAAGTCTTCTCTACAACTATTCCTAGAACAGCTTCTAATAGAAGTCATTTTTACTACAGAGAAAAAATCTCATCAAAATCTATACCTTTTTTTCTCGTGCAAACCCTTGACCACCAACCGGCCTCAGTATCTTTTCTTTCCTCCTTCTTCCTCTTTTTAACTCAACACCCACTTGTTCTATAATGCTCTTTTTCCTTCTTCGTAGCTTTACCAAATCCCATGTCCTGGTTCTCCATGAGAGCCCGATGCTCCTCATCCATGGCTTGCTCCCACTTCTTCCCCGGCATCTACCTACATTGCTTCATCAAAGCTCTCTCGTCTCCACTATCAAGTGAGTAATAAATAATAAAGAGAAGGAGAAAAATGTTTAGGTTCTCTTCTTACCCTAGAAGACCTCCTCAATATAGGAGTTTGGGGTTCCTGTTGAGGAGGTTCCTGAACTGATTCATGTGTCACTTTTCCATCCGGAAGATCCTCTACCACTATATTCTTTCTTGGATTCTTCCCTATTTTCCTACAACTCGCTTGCTTATACATGACTTTCTCATTAAAGACCACATCCCTAGATCGAATGATTTTCTTGTCCTTAATACTCCAACATTTATATCCAAAGTCATCACCACCATAACCAATGAAAGTACATTTTTCTGATTTAGCCTCTAGCTTGGTCCTATCATCCTTGTCTATATGAACAAACACCTCACATCCAAAGACTCTAAGAAATGAATAATCAACTTTCTTACCATACCAAGCCTCCTTAGTATGCATCCATCCAAGGCACTTGAGGGTCCTTTTATTTATCAAGTACACAACAATGCTTACCGCTTCTGCCCAAAAAGAAAGAGGCAGTCCTACATGTAACCTCATGCTCCTAACACATTCCATTATTGTTTTGTTCATCCTTTCTAATACCCCATTCTGTTGCGGAGTTCCTGAACCATCTTTTTCCTACGGATTCCATTCTTAGAACAATAATCATCAAATTCATTGCTGCAATACTCCCCTCCATTATCTGACCTAAGACATTTTAGCTTAAGACCTGTTTCATTCTCTACCAAGGCTTTCCATTTAACAAAAGTGTCAAATACATCAGATTTGTTTCTAATACAATAAACCCAAACTTTCCTTGTTGCATCATCAATAAAAGTAACATAATAACTTGAACCCCCAAGAGATGATACCTGAGCCGGCCCCCACACATCAGAATGCACCAGCTCTAACTTACTCTCTTTCTTTGTAGGTCCAACCTTGAGAAACCTTACTCGCTTTTGTTTCCCATATATGCAGTCCTCACATAACTCCAAACCTATTTTTGTATATCCAGGAAAATCCTTCTTTATGATCTCCATGCCCTTATGGCTCATATGACCGAGCCTATAGTGCCACAATGTTATATCTACTTCTGAAGCCACAAGATTACAAACATTAGTGCTATAAGTGGTTAAATACAAGGTTCCAACCTTCTTACCTCTTGCCACCACAAGAGCACCCTTGGTAACCTTCCAAGAGTCCACTGTAAATATCACAGTACAACCATCACTTCCCAACTGCCCTGCCGATATCAAATTTCATCTTAATGTAGGCACATGTCTAACATCCTTCAATAGCCAAGTATTCCCATTCTATCTTAACCTGAATAGAACCTTTTCCAACTATGTTACAAGGCTCATCATCACCAAGAAAACATGCCCAAAATCTCCTCAACATAATCAACAAAATAATGCCTATGTGGAGAAGCATGGAAAGAAGCCCCCGAATCTAAAACCTAAGATTCAATAATATTGTGCAAAGAAAGAATCAAAGCATCCTGACATACATTACCCATTGCCACATTTGCCTCCTTGTTTTCTTCCTGTTGTTTCTTCTTGTCCCAAAGCTCCCAACAATCCTTCTTTGCATGCCCAGTACTTTCCACAGGGCAACATACTATCTTGCTTTTGGATTTTGACCTTTCCCGATCCTTTGATTTTCCACGACTTCCTCTATTCTTCTGTCTCCCTCTAGTTTCCACTATCAAAGCATTCCCTGAAGTAGAAGATTCACCAGAGATTTTTCTTCACATTTCCTCACTTAGAATCACCCCTACAACATCCTCAAACTTCAACTTTGAGTTAGTTGAACCGAGTTGCTTACCGCCATTACCAAGCTATTCCAACTCTCAGGTAAAGAGCACAAAACTAATAAAGCCCTAACTTCTTCATCAAATTCTATTGTAACTGAAGCTAGCATATTTACAACCATATTAAAATCATTTAGATGATCTTACTACTGAACCATTCTCATACATCTTCATATTAAACAACTTTTTCATTAAAAATATCTTATTAGAGGCAGAGGGTTTTTCATACAACTTCCCTAATGCATCCATCAGTTCTTTTGTAGTCTTTTCCTTTGAAACATTAAATAATACCAAGATGCAAGACACAACCAGATTGTCCCAAGTGCCTTCCTATCCAACAAATCCCATTCCGCATCTCGTCATGCTCGAGGGTTTGTTCACCTTCTCAAACAACGGAGTATAAAGATCCTTCTGATAAAGGTAATCTTCCATCTGCATCTTCCAAAGACTAAAATTCTACCCGTTGAATTTATCAACCCTAGATCTTCCATCATCTACCATAGCTCCCACTCAAGATAAAACTTTCCCTATGATTCAACACTTCAACAAACCAAACCAGGCTCTGATACCAATTGTTAGGAAATAAGGGATAAAATATGTGGAATAATCCCTCACAGAATCGCAACAATAGAAACTAATATGCGAAAATTATTACATCTCAAATAAAATTATAGAATAAAATAACACAACACAAAGAGACAAGATTTAACATGGTTCACCCAATTTGGGCTACATCCACCAAGAATCACTTGCTCATTTTTATTACAAGCCACCGCTCTCTCAATACAATACCTGATCCATTTGGAGCTATGCTCAACAAACTCTATAGAATTCACACCCAATTCAAAGCACATCTAAAACCATATGTTTTTCATTATACCCTACCATATGCATAAAACCATATAAGTAGGAGAATATCACTTTCCCGAGTACCACTGGGGCATCAAAAACCATAAAACCAGCCCAAAACCTATGGGTATCTTGCCCATATGAAAAGGCCAAAATTTTTTTTTACACTGGCGAGGATACATGAAAAGTGTACAGTACTCTTAGTGTACAGTCTTTAACACTTTCACACATGAAAACAGGCTCCATAACCTAACACATCGGTTCCTTCAAACCATCATCGATTATCCTGCTTAGTCCTTTTTCTACCCCCTACCCCTAATTTTTGACCTAAATCCTTTCTACCTTACCCACTCCCGACTTAGGTCCACTTCACTTTATCCTCCTAACCTCATCCTTTACTACCTCACCTCATCCTCATTTGGGGACTTGTTATTTTTCCCATACCTTAGCCCTACCCATGCCATGACCTAGTTACTTGGACTGGAACATTGCTAGTGACCTGTGACCTCATGTGCTCGTTATACCTTATGGCACTGTTACATGTGTTGATAGACATACTAACCTTACCTTGCCTCTTACCATGACTGTTTATCTTGACCCAACCTTTGGTGTACCAGAACATACCTAAACGTTCCTTTACCTGACCTGCGATGTGTTTCCTGACCATATCCTATACCTTAGATACCAGAATCACCTCAACCTTGTTTAGATAAACCTATTGACCTTGGACAACGTAGAGTTTTCCTTCTCTTCAACCTAGTACCATGCTAGATTTTACATGTGTACGTACATTTCACTATTACTACCTCGACCCGACCCATTACTGGATTACACGATTAGACCTTTACCCTGCTTTCCCACCTTCCTCTTCATCACATTCACCTTTTATCAAACCACTCACCGATTACGCATACGCCTCCTTCGCCCTAGTTTGAGGGGGATCACCTTCACCCACACATGGGGCAACCACATCTTATTTTTTTCAGCGTCGCTTACCAATACAAGCTATGTAACAAAAGGGGCAAAATGTAGACACCAAAATTAGGTCACACTCCCCTTGGTCCCTCGACAAAATAACCAACTCAAACACACTCACCTAACCATGGCCCCTTTCATCCCACTCTAATATTAATTTAATTAATTTAATTAAATTAATTCATGATCTCATAATATCTATTATTTAAAATATCCTAATTGGATAATGCCCACCATCCACCTCACCTATACACCTCATCTAGCCACCTCACCCTAAGACCTATTCTTAGTATGTTGCCAAAACTAACTAAAACCTACCTAAACCCTAAAAATCAAACCCTACATTCCCTCTAACCATGTTCCTACCCATTAGAAAGGAGGCTTCTATTCTAATCCATGGAAGAAAATGAACGAGATCCAAGAAAACCAAGAGGATCTTCTCAAGATAAGTAAACCTAGGAAATCCCGCCCCCTAACCAACGCCGGCTACCCTAAACCACCGCCGGTCAGCCCGGAACCGTCATCGATTACTGTTTAATCTCCAAAACAACCTTATTTCTAGGTTGGCACATTTCTGAGAGTAAAAAGGACAAAACTAGAGCTGCATGCAAGTGGAACCAAAATTCGTACATGCATCAGAGCATCTACAACCAACACTAGAAGCAATCACAAATCCACTTTCATTCACGGGAGCATACGGGAAGTTCCATCACCACACCAAATCTCCATCCATCTGAGTAACTACCATTTCCAACCGAATCAAGCTCATACAATAGTAAGTGTTTTGTTAACCAACACTTATCCATTGTCATTTTAGTAGACTCTTTTACTTTTGTTATTAGTTTCTACTTGCATTCCCATTCACCCATCATTTGCCTTCATAAAAACTTGATCAATCTTTTACCCATACCATTAAACTACCCATACCCTACGGATAACTATCCCACGACCACACCTAAGACCCACACTGAGACCTCGACATTTCCCTTTCCATTTCCATTTAGCCTCAGATCTTTCACCCCACCAAGTTTTATTAAGTTTCTTGTATCCCGACCATACTAACGCCTGGTTACCCAAAACTATCACCGATTAACCTAAACCGACATTGGTCTCACGTGTTTTTACCCTCGGACCAAGAACATAGCTTAAAACTTCTACCAAATACCCAAAACAACATATAACCGTAACTCGACTATGGTTCAATTGAGATAGAGATCTTGACCTTCGATTCAAGCATAGCTTATCCTGTTGTGAATGAATTTTCTTATTGTAGTTGAATGAGATACCTAAATCATTTTAACTATAGTAGGATTTCCTTTATTGTTAACATTGAGTTGTTTTAAACAGTGGATTGACAGCTGTCTAGGGAGTAGCACACTTCCCGGATCTAGCATATGCTAGGCAGTCCACAGCATATACTATTTAAATTTTATTTGGTGGTCTTGTTTTCTATTTTAGGTGGTTCCTCCTAGCCAAAAGGGAGCTCTCATGATTAACTGTGGATCAAGAAGTCATACGCGCGCAACAACCTTCAACTAGAATTTTAACAGGTATTCCTCCTAGACCTTTACCCTTATCTGTTTCATCAAATTTCAAATAAACGCTCTAGAATGAGGTGAAACACTCACCAAATATTACCCAAACCCCATATGTGACCCTCGGATAACCTACCCAACCTATAACTTGACCCAGGACCTTCACCAATTTAGTTATCAAGAATTTAATTGGATTGACATGGATTGCGCTTTGAGATACCTAAATCAAAACACTAGCATTAGATTCTTTTATTTGCATGTTCAATTATTTCATATTGAGTTATATATCGGTGGATTGACAAACATTGATTTAAGTATCACACTTCGGATCTAGCTTACGCTAGGCGGTCCACTAACTTTTGTTATTAACTATATCTTGTGGTCTTGCTTTATATTACAGTAGCTCCTTCAGCTAAAAAGAAGCTCACACAATCAACTTTGATCGTAAATCGAAACACACACAATCAGCGTTTAATCAAATTAATAACATGTATTCCTCCTTAGCCCTTTTACCTTTATCTATTTCATTTTCTACAACAATACGGTGAAACAATACCTAGAAAATTTGTCAAGAATATACATCATTTCATAACCACTTACTATTTCAATCACTTCATCTAGAGAAGATAGAGGATAATTATCCTTTCTCGGAGGTTTTTTTAGGTTTCTAAAGTCTACACATAACCTGATTTATCCATTATTATTTCAAATTGGGACTAAATCAACCATCCAAGTTGAGTTTCTAATAGGGGAATAATTCAAAAATAAGTACTTTTCTACTTCTTTTGTATATTATAGGCTCTAACTCTAGATTCACCGGTCGTTGCCTATATTTTAATGGTTTACGAGTTTTCACCTAACGTATTGTGTGAGTAATGACTCCAGGATTAAATATCTTTAAGTCATCATAAGACCGTGACTATGCCATCTTTGTAACATCTCAAAAGGTTTTCCACTTATCTTTCTCATTGTATAAACAAACTACACCAATATTAAATAATTGAGGCTCTTCTTTGGTCCCAAGGTTTACCCGAGTGTAATATTTACAATTGACATTGAGCTAAATATTGATTTTAGTTTGTTTTTCTGAATTGAAAATTCTTTTTGATGACACCATTCCCGTAGGATTTCTATTTTATTTAATATTTAAGACGTCATCTTCATACATCTCATTTATATCCTTCTCATCAATAATTTGACACTCAAAAACTAATAAATTATTCATAAATCGAATGATCTAGTGGTCATCATTAAATAACATGATGAAATTTGGCATGTTCTTGGGTAGTGGTAGGGAAATCATGAAAGATTCCTTCAGCCTTCTCTTGTAATGATGAGTGGTTAGAAGAGATTCCTTCAGTTCCTCTTTATGGATGGTCTTGCATGACATTAGAGAGAGAGAGAGAGAGAGAGAGAGAGAGATATAACTAGTGAAGATGTGTAATATGTGATTGTAAGCTCTATAATGAAGCAATAATAGAGAGCATGTTAAAGCTCTATTGATGTAATATCTCCATCCATGGAACTCTTTTGATGTACTATTGGCTACTGTAATTTGATGAATGAATATAATGGAATGGTTCTGAACATCTATGTGATGGATCTTGATCTATGCATTTTATTTTATGTTCATGGGTGTAATACTATGTTCTTAATGTTAATCATGATTTAGTTCTACTTCTATTGTAGTATGATCATGTTATTCCATGTTCGGTGCATTAGACTAGGATTTAGTTCTTAATCTTGATTCCAAGAATGGGTGTGTTCATTCTCTATTTGTGCAAACATCCCCTTATTAAGGAGAACATTCTCATGAAGCTCACATGAAAGAGGGGCTCGGTGCACTGCACGCGCCTCGGGTGAGCTTCCAGACCAGTCTAGATGATGTGCCGATGTGTTTGGGGTTTGATTGGTGAAGCAAGAGGTAAACAGAGACTACATTTTGGTTCCATTGTCGGGACCTCTTTTGAAGTTGTTGTGAGAATGGTGTGATGATAGAGTGCTTTGACCTTGGAAAATGTCGAAGCATGGCTTAAAATCATGAGAGGATGAGTTTTCTTAGAGATTTAATACTGGATCTGAGTTTGATGCACATAAATGGGTAGAGGATCACTGTATCATGAGTTATATGAGACCTTTTTCTTTTTTTCCCTGTAGAGTTGTATGAATGGCTATCAACATATGCATCTAGGTCAAGTTGGTACTATAGACCTCATGTGTGGACTCAAGAAGACTATCAGAGGCTTCATGATGCTGATTTGGTTTGGACTCATGTTGTTGACCATTGTGGAGAGGTGTGTTGACTAGTTACACGTTGGAGTACATAGTTTCCACTTATTCTTTCCCAGAGGTTGTTGAGTTTGAGTTCTTGTGAGAACCTAGGGATCATTTCTTGCATGCCTTACCTTTAGCCATCAAGATCTTGATCATGACCTTGAGTTTAGAAGCATTTCCTATGGCTAGCTAAACTCCCACTAGGCACAGGGCACAGAAAGCTAGAGGTGGAAGGAGATGGTGGATCTTATGGAGGAAATGGAGAGAGAGGAAAGATGGCTCAAGTATAATGAAGCTCTTGGAGAGGGAGTTGGTAAGACAACATGAGAGATTGTAGGAGTGATGGATCTATGGAGGTAGACGTTATGGGAAGGATTTGAGGTTCACATGGAGGACATGGAACTAAGAGTCTATGATGTTACCCCATCTTGGAAAATGTGGGAGAGAGACCCCCCATTCTTCGATGAGAGATCATCGAATGGAGGAAGAAGAAGGGTCATAGGCATGCATCTAACCCACCTGGTGACTAAACCTTGTGCTTAGTTTTTCAAGATATGATAAAGGTATTGCTAGTTTAGTTAATATTGATAAACAAGAAGCATCAAGTGGTTACCATTTTTCCTTGAGTTCTATGGCCATGTAGATGTTTCTATATTTGGTGGTATCTTTCTAGCACATCATTTCAGCAAGGGTTTGGGCACAAAACGTGGGTATCACATCTAGGAGTAGTTCCACTTCACAAACCATGGGAGCTCAGTTTAGCTCAAAGATGGTGGTACACAAAGTAACACCACTTCACTTTAGCCCCTACTACCTACTATAGGGAGGAGGATCTAGTGGATCGGGAGGAGTTTAGAGCAAGTGGATCAAGTGGATCTGGTGGTGGAAACACCGGAGGAAATCAAGGTCCTAGACCTAGTGGATAAGGACCACAACCCATCAAAGCACATTTTATGAGATGTCACTCCATTTTTGATTACAAGGGTGTTGAGGATGTTACAGAGCATGTACACAAGTGTGAATTTCTATGGCACGTGAAGGGGATCACTGCCCCAGAGTGGAAGGTAAGTCAATTTATAATGACATTTGCAGTAGGGGTGCACATATAGTTGGTACGAAAGTATGACCCACATCAGATGGTGGTGGATTATACTATGTTGTGTGATGCTTTCCTAGTGGAATTTCACATTCCTGAGTTTGAGAAAAAGATCATTAATGTTGAAGGAGATATAACAGGGTATGGTAAGAGAGTGTGTGGGAGTATGATGCACACTTTAAAACCCTCTTGTCAAAATTTCTTATGATATTCATCCTTCTCAACATGCTCAATGGTTTGTTGGAGGATTAATAACACCTTTTAAAGAGTTCTTTCCCATAAAAATTTCACAGATCCACATGAGGCCTTGGAGGCTTCCCCTGCACACTTGAGGCCGTGGGAAGCATGGATACCGGCATTAGTCCTTTTCTGAAGCTCATATCACTTGCCATGGAAAAGAAGCTAGAGAAAGCTATCTATGAACTCAACACATGAGGCTCACAGTGGCCTATGGTGCATGGATTGTGAGGTAGAAGGGCATATGAAAGGATAATTGTCCTCGAAGATCGATGCGTGCCATGATGGTAGACTATGAGATTTTCCATGGAGATCATGATGCAAGTAGGTGTCTGCTACTACAACATGTGATCCATAAAGAATGTGTCTTGCTATTGCAAAATTTGCACCTCTACTACTCATGACACCAAGGATTGTAGATTGATTGACCAAATACATGATGCCATTGATATTGGTGTGTGCCAGACTAGTATTGCAAGTAGTTCCAAGGATGAGGGTCATCATTATGAAGGGCATGCAAATGGAGGGAGTCATGAAGAGGATTTTGTGGAGGATTTAGAGGTGGCAATCAATCATGGAGGTGGAAGAAGTGAGTTACCCATGTGGAACTATTACAACTATGGGTCTACAGCACTATAAGTGTGAATGTCTTGACCTGCTATAATGCTCTTGGTGTGGGAAGAAGCACAAGTATGAAGAGTTCCTAAATTTTTGAACACATGAGCCAACAACAATGGAAGGAAAAAGGCATCATGGATGGTAAGCATGAAGAAATTTGACTCACAATGGATGCCAAGGGTGGCATGTGAGTCAGAGTTAGAACTATATCTTGGTGACAACACAAGAGATGAGGTTGTGTGCGCATGCATAGGGGAAGTACCAAAGCAGAGACCACTGGTCACAAGAGAAGAGGTGGTGCATGGGAAGTATCTAGACCTACTCATCATAAAGGAAGTTTATCAGGAGACCATGGATGTGATTCAAAGCCTACAAGGAGAGATCCAGTGCCTAAAGGAGTAAGTCATGGTAGTTAGAGAAAAAGAAGAGCATTGAGGCTCCACAAAAGGATCTGATGATGTCAGGGAGGTATGCAAGATGTTGAGGCAAGAAAATATCATCCCTCTACTAGGAGAATGGCTATGGGAGAAAGTACCATGTGCTGGAGGAGAGCACAAGTGAAAGTCTTGCACACTAACCTTCCCCACACAACATTGACTATGATAAGGAGATTACCTTGAATGCCATGGTTGATGGATGGCTCCTGAGTAATATTCTAATTGACACATGGGTGAAGTTAATGTTCTCACCTTGGATGCATGGAATCAAATGGGAAGGCCCCATTACAACCATCTTCAAATGTGTTGTATATGGCTAACAAGACAAAGGTGATGCCCATTGGTGTTTTAAAGGATGCTGTTATCACTATCCAAGGGGAAAAATTCACTGGAGACTTCAAAGTCTTGGTGCTTGCTTGAGGTGGAAACTTCCCAACGTTACTTGGGTGCCCTTGTGCTATAAGAACAATGTTGACTTATGTTTCAATAAGGGATATATAAGTTTTGAGAACAAGGAGGAATGTGTTATCATCCCTTTGATAGATGGAAATTCAATGCCCTATACTAAACCCTTGGGAGAAGGAGACCTAGATAGAATCTATGTGTGCACTATCAGAGACCCTGAGGTTGTGCATCCAATAGAAGGAGTTATTCAGGGGAAGACACTCAATCTGTAAGTGATACCACTAGTGTGGCATGTGATAATTGGGCACATGGGACATATGAGTTAATCGAAAGGAAATTAAGAGGCTCTGTTACAAAAGTAACAAAGGCACACCCACTCGGTGCCTAAGAGGAAAACAATTTCCAAGTTACACTAGGGAAGGAAACCCTTTGATGTTTTTCTAGGGGCAATGGAAGAATCAATGACCTAGTGGAGATGTGAGAGAAAAGAAATATGTTATATACATTTTCTCAGGAGACAGACATAGTACACATTGGGTGGGTGACCCATCGATAATCTTCTAGAGTGGCATGAAGTAAGGATTGTGCTCTCTGTTAGGTTTCTCTAGAGTAATGCACCTACTAAACTTTGTGGCTATGATGGAAGGAACCCCTCATTTCATCATGTTTAGGAATGTGAGAAGACCTGGATGGAAGGCGTGGAAGCTTTACCCCCTCCCTATGGGTGCATAAGTTTTTTCCACCTTACAAGGCTACGTGCGCATGCATGGTACATTCATTCAACTACACCATTAGATAGAAACTGGTGGGAGTTGATAGATGACTTGATTCAAACCTTTGAGTATCAAAGTATAAATCCATCGGTGCATGAGGCAGTGCTATAGTTTTAAGCACCTAACTATGGGGATAGTGCCATGGTCGGAGGATAGAATACTAGAGTTGTTGGGAGAACCTAACTTGGAAGCATGCTTTGATGAGGAAGAGCGAGAGAGGAAATACAACTTGAGCATGCATGCATGGAAAAAGAAAGGGAAGTTGGTCTATGTGATCGATGGTGAAGAAGTGGAGAACTTGGATGTTAACCATACTATGGGTACACACGAGGTAATGGATAGTGTTGATGAGCAAGCATGCCTACCATGAACCCTTAAAAACTAAGAAGGTTAACATTGGCTCGGATGTGGAACCTAAGGAGGCTACTATTGGGGATTACTGGTTAGAAAAAGGGAGGTTTCAAAGATTATTGATCTATTGCATGAATTTTAGGATTTATTTCCATGTGGGTACCATGAGCTTAAGGGAGTTCACCACTCTTTAGGAGAGATGTGGATCAAACTAAAGGAGGGTGCATGCCCAATTCGAAAGAGACCTTATCGAATGAATCTGAATCTGCATGTCGGGTCAAGGAGGAGATTGACAAGATGATCACATCAGGCATCATTGAGGTTGTTGAGGAATCAAATGGATAAGTCCAATGGTCATCAACATTAAGAAGGATGGGAGGATAAGGATTTGCATTGATTATAGGGATTTGAATGTGGTATGTGTCATTGACCCTTTTCCAACCCCCTTCACTTGAGGAGATCCTGGAAGGAGTAGTCAGTGTGAGATCTATTCTTTCACAGATGGATTCTCAAGATATCATCAGGTTAGAATTACAAAGAGGACCAAGAAAAGACAAATTTTTCCACTAATGGGGAAGTTTTTCCTACACATGGTCATGCCTTTTGGACTAAAGAATGCACCTACTTGTGTTTTCACATTGTGGTTCAGGCATTTTAGGACTTCATCCATAAGTTTCTTCAAGTCTACCTTGATGATTGGATGGTTTATGGACTAGTAAAAGACCATTGTGACAATCTATGTGGTTGATGTTTGAGAGATGTCGATAGTTGAGTATATCTCTCAACATTAAGAAATGTGTTTTCACTACTCCTTTTGGAACCTTGTTGGGGCATATCATATGTAAGGAAGGCTTGTTGGTGGATCCTTGCCAAAGTTTCATTATTGTGGGATTGGGGAAACCTACTAGCTAGAGTGCGTGCATGGATTCCTTGGGCATACGGGGTACTACTAAAATTTATTAAGGGATATGCCAAGATCACCACACCATTGGAGGGATTGTTGAAGCACAAAAGTACATTTCATTGGGGAGAGGCACAATAGATGGCATTTGATACATTGAAGAATAGGCTTATCATTATGCCCATATTATGCTTTCCATCTTGGGACAAGCCATTCCATGTACATGTTGATGCTTTAGGGATGGAAATTGGAGTAGTATTGGCACAACCTAGTGAGGGGACTATTGATCACCCTCTTTTTTTGCAAGTAGGAAGTTGACTCAAGAGAGAAAACTATACTACTACCGAGCGTGAGGCATTGTCGATGATCTACACTACTTGCACAAAATTTAGGTAGTATCTACTGTTGGCAACACCCTTTATATTCTACATGGACCACATGGCATTGAAGTACTTGGTGAACAAGCCCATTTTACAAGGGCATATGTGTGGGTCCTATTGTTTCAAGAGTTTGAGTTTACGGTTGTTGTGAAACCAGGTAAGAGTAATTTGGGACCTAACCATTTATCAAGGATTGACTCAGGAGAGGACACACAGAGCATTGAGGATACAATGCCAGATGCACAACTATTTAGATTGTAGTGCATGCCCTCTGACTTAGAGGATATTGTTGTTGTTTCTCAAAATGGGTGTGGCACTAGGGAATGAAGACTTTGGAAAGAAAATAGTTAGCTATACATGCACACCCTACATGTTAATTGGTGGAGACTTATACAAGTTAGGCCATGATGAGATCTTTTCCATTGTGTGTTAGAGCATGAGCATGTTGCAATCATGGAGGAAGCACATGGTGGAATTATAGGAGGACACTATGCGGAAATGCCACCATGTGTGAAAGATTCTACTAGCAGTCTTTGGTGGGAAACAATTTACCAGGATTGTATTGAGTTTTGCAAGGCTGTGATCATTTCAATGCCTTTCAAAGCCAGAAGAAGAGATGAAATGCCTTTGAGGCCAATAGCTAGCTAACAAACCATTTGAGAAGTGGGTGGTTGACTTTGTAGGCCCTATTTCACCTATGCCGCATGAAGGACTAGTTCACTATATAATTACTTGTATTGATTACTTAACACAGTGGGTGGAGGCAAGCACCTATGAAATATTTATGATGAAACCACAACAAACAAGAATTCCTATGGGAAAATATAATCAACAGGTATGGGTGCCCTTTGAGTTTGACTAGTGATAAGGGTACACATTTTTTTAATGAGACAGTTAGGATTTTGTTGGTAGAGTTCATGGTGGCTCATCACAAGACTACTCCTTACCACCCTCAAGCTAATGGGACAACCGAGGCATTCAACAAGATACTAAGTCACACATTGACCAAGATTTGTGATGTTGGGAGACAGATTGGGATGACAAAGTCTCAATCCATATTATGGGCATATAGAACAACCTACAAGAGATTGAACAAAGCCACACCATTTTAATTGGTGTTTGGCATGGAAGTTGTTTTTCCAGTAGAATTTATGCTACCCTCTCTACATATTATGCATGCAGGGAGGATTGGCCAATGAACAAGCATTACAAGAGTGCATGGATAAGTTAATGCAGTTGGATGAAAGGTGGTCACTTGCTAGATGGAGTCAAGACTAAGAAGGTGAGACAAAAAGCATGGCATGATCATCACATTAAGAATAAACAATTTGAGGTTGGGAAGATGGTTTTACTTTATGATTCTAAGTTTTTACCATCTTGGGAAACTCAAAGTCCATTGGTTAGGGTCATATATTATATCTTACATCCTTGATTCAAGCACATGCTAGTTGCAAGCATTGGATGGGACAAGGTTGTCAAGGTTATTTCAATGGGAGTAGGTTGAATCCCTACTATAAATAAGGCTTCTATGTGTCTATAAATAAGGTAGTATTTCCAATTAGATTAGGTTTCCTTTAATGCTTTTCCCTTTCATTTGTTTCCTTTGTCATCATTTTTTGGTGTTGTGTTGTGCACATTGGTGCACTAATAGCTAATTACATTATAAGTGATTCTATGCACAGGACCACACATACATTTTGTGTGGGGTGGATTGGTATGTTTGGATATGTTTGAAAAATTATTTCAAAATGGGTTGTTGGGAATGATTAGCACAATGGTAGAAGAATGGGTGGTATGGTGGTTAAGGTGTTTGAATTCATGTGGTTATAAAGGTGTGTTGAGAAAAGTTTAAAGACCATGTAGAAGAAAGATCACATAGTATAACATAAGGTAGGCAACACCTTGGGAACTACTTGGTGGACAACAGAGGTTATGTACTTTGGCATGGTAATGCATGCACAAAGGAGGTCTGTGGTAATGAAGTAGTGTTGGAGTGCGCCAAAGGTTATAATTGACACACAAGGGAAAGTCATGAAAGTTGAGTTAAGTGAAATAAAGTGATTTATTAAAAAGAGACGTTAAGACACACGTGGTCGAGGAACTTTAAGGCATTGAAAAAGTATAAATAGAAGGGTAAAGGTAGCCATTTTGACTACTTTTCCTTAATGAATTTTTGTGCTCCCAACTTGAAGTGAAGAAGGGTTTTACAAAGAAGAGTGAGGTACTTGTCATGAACCACTAAAATTATGTGAGCTATGGCATAATCTTGTGGCATAACAAAGGGGAAAGGAGACAATAGAGCAGAGGAAGGGGGGTTGTGTGAGGGAGAAGCATGAAATTCATCAAGTTTGGGTAGATGAAGGAGAAGTTAAAAGCACCTAGGGCATGAAAGAAAGAAGAAGAAAGGAGATGGCACCCAAGAAAGCTCAAACAAAGAGACTAGTGGTGGAAAAGGAAGAACTCGTGGAGATTTACTCATAAATGCAAGACTCCCTCAAGGGTCATTAAGGCTAAAGTGGAGTTCAAAGTTTTACAAGTGAAAAATTAGTGAGTATAACCATAGAACAAGTGACAAAAGAAGATGATGTGGGGATCTAGTTTTAGACACTCCAATGGTAGACAAGTGAGCTCGAAAACCTAAGGTTGATGACTCAACAAAAAGAATTATAAAGACTGGAGTCTTGTAGCTATGGGAGTTTCCGTCTTTTGAAACCCACCCCATTGTTCAGGTGGTTGATGTCATGGGTACACAAGGACTTCTTCTACTTTATGGAAGGAGGATGAGGATTACATGCCACTTGATTAGGATAGTTACAGGCCTATGGAACATCGGTGAAGACATGACACTTGACTTGTGTGCCACTACAAATATTGAGGAGCTAGCGAAAGAAATTGAACTATGAGAAAGGAGGAAGGGCTCAAGTGATTGTGGATCTCCTAGACCCAACATTGAGAGTCACCTCCCGACTCATTAGTTACAAATTGGGCACATCAGAGAGGTGGATAAATCAATAGAGATTCTTGTATGTGGCCTATAGAGTGTCAAAAGGGAACATTATAATTTTGTAGAGTTTATCACAAATGACATTGTTGAAGAAGCACGAGTGTAAAATGAGGCAGAGAAAATCACATGGGGCTCCATACTTCTATTGATCATATTCTAGGAGATTGGTGTCCCGATGGGCCAGATGGGAACATATGGGTTCACCCACCATACACACTCATCCCCTACATTACAATTTGTGAAAGTTCACTTGTGATGGGACCATCTCGAAGTGCCTACAAGGCTCAGATGAACATGTGGTATGAATGGTTGCACAGGCATTTGAGAATGAGTGGCGCATCCCCCATGAACTACCACAAGTTTTTGGGGATCAAGTTAAGTTCATGTAGTTACACAACACTTTTTCTTGGAAAATTTTATGATGGCCAAGGGAGAGATGGGGCCATGGTGCAAGCTCCCCTTCGCATTTACTTGCTAAATATATGAAGTGTGCCATCAACCAAATAAAAGATGCACAAAAGCTAGTTTTTGATGTAGAAAAGTGGACACTGATGTCCATACCTTGCATGTGACATACAAGTATGGCACTCGACCAACCTATGTTGAAGTTTTGGAGCCATATTTTATGGACTTACACCCACAAGTTAGTGTCACCATCAAGGGTTATGTCCATCGAGTGTTTTTCAGTACAACCCCCCAAAACACAAGGGGGATTGAAGTGGAGGTTACAGACTCCCCTTTCCAAAGCCATGGGAGGTGTCCATTCCCACCCATGAAAGTGGTACAAGTTGAAGGAGAGGAAGAAGAAGAAGAACAAGAGTGAAGGAAAGTTAGACACTTCCCAGAAGAGGAAGTATTACATGCACACAATGGTAGCAAGGGCATCAACACTTCACAACAAGGTGGCACCGAGGCTTCACTACTAGAGCATGAGGAGGAGAAGCAGAAGGAAGAGCCAGAAGTGAAGAAGAAGAAGACACACATGATGCATCAAGCTCCACGACAGGATCTTCGAAGAAGGAGAGGAGGAGGACCCCACCACCTTCAAGGTGGAGTTGGAAGAAAGCTTGAAGAATAAAGGAGAGAGATAAGTGAAGCCATAGATGTGGGCAAGGCACGTAAAAAAGAGGAGCATTCTATAGGACTGAGAAGAGTCCAAACACCTCCCAACACAAACCACTAGCCCAAGGGAAAGAGATAAAGGGGACTACTTTACTATAAAGGAGGATAAAATATTCACCCCCGGATCAAAGAAGTAGCGGAAAGTGCAAGGCAAAAGGAAGAAGTGACACACCCATGTCCCCACATATGGACTTTATGGATGACCCCATAAAGGTATTGTACACAAGGTTCCAAGCCACCCTCCCATAAAAAAAAATACATGGTTGAGATATGATGCATAAAAGGGGGCATTCCTAGGACCATATAAATGCCAAAGCTGGAACATGCACCGCCACTCCAAGAACCTAAATTTTAGGTCAACGATCACGTGATCAAGACAATTCAATTAAATAAGAAGGAGGATAGAAATATAAGGTGTTGGATCTTAGTCACCTAATGAGATGAGCAGTATGAACACTTCAAAATATGTCCTCAAAGGTGATTCGACACAACTTAGATGTAGGGGCCACTGTTTGAACCCTAGTCATGGGAAAGAAGGACAAGGAAAAAGAGATAGACAAATTGCACTAGGGACTAAGGGGTGAACAGGCGCAAATAAAGGAGGCTTATAAGCGAGTGACACCCTCGTTAAGAGAGTTTTGGGACAATTTTCGGTGTTGGTGGGTCGCTAGGACAAAGTATGGGGATGAGATGGAGTATTTCAAAGACCTTGTGGGGATGTTTCTCACAAACATCAAGGATGGCGTAAGGCCCACAACTACAGAGATCGCTAAGGATAAATAAGAAAACAAATTCTTTGTTAAAGTCTGGATCATTGAGTTGGAGGACTTTCTCACTCAACTCAAAGAGGCGAACATACTAGCAGAGATAAGGGCTTTAATAGCTGTAAAAAGTGTGATCCCATCATTGACATGTGGGTGACATAAGAGGAGGAAACCCTCAAGGATTTAAGAATATGACCCCCATCAACAAGGCTAAGTGCATGTAGTTGGTTTTGTTTCGCTTTCGAATGTTTCGACTTCTGGGAATAGAGTTGCTTCTATCCTTTCATTCCTTTTAGAAACAGATAAGGGTTAGGGCTAGGAGGAATACCTGTGGAATGTCGAGATGGTGTGCGCGTACCGTAGAGGAAGATCAGGCTGACTGCGAAGAACTCCTTTTTGTCTTGGAAGGACTACCTGCAAATAAGAACACAAGACCACAAGATTTTGATTAGACAATAAATGAGGAAACTGCCTTGGGCCCAGGAAATATAAAACTTCCTTTCGAAGGTGGTCAGTTTCCCTGCTAATATGAATTAACACAAAAGACTGTAAAATATCAATCAAATTACTTCGTTTGGAACAGATAGGGGAAAGGCTGATTTCTGGTTTGTAGTCTGGGTAACCGATACCGGTTACTGGTAACCGATGTCGGTAGGGTTTAGGATCTGTAGGTTGGTTGTTTTGTGGGGCGTTTGTGTTATTTGGTAGCTGTGTTATTTGTAAGGCTGTATATGGGTGATATTAGGAAATAAGGTGATGAGAGGTAGATGAATGATAGTTAGATGTAATATGCACGCTGGGTAGTGGATTCAGGGATGGATTTATGAGGACTGTGATTCAAAAGGCATAAGAAATGTTATAACAGAGGACATGCAAGATGTGACTTACTGGTTTTGACGAAGATGCAAGCTGATCTCCTTTGCTGTAAACACTTCTGGTATCTCCACTCGTCTCTGCTCGGTCAAGTGAAGATCTGGACTCTGTTCCTCGCTCCCAATGATCTCTGTTGATTCAAAAATCCTTCCACCTTTGATTTTGGTTCGGGGAGCCCATTTACAGGGAGCCGATGGCGGTTACGTAACCGACGGCGGTCGAGTAGGAACCGGCATCGGTAAGGAAAAAGTAGGCTATTTTTAGTAAAATAGCCCACCTTCCCTGCTTTTCTCCCGAGAGATCAGTTGTGGGCTTGGTCAAATGACTAGAAGGTCGGTTTTGGGTGCGAGAAAGGGGTCATTAGTTATGGGTGTAGGTGTGGACCAAGTTATGGGTCTTAATTAGGTTAGTTTAGGGTTAGGGCTAGGTCATGATGAAGTGGCAAAATGAGGTGGTAGGTAAGGTGATGTGGATTTATCAATTACAAGGTAATTAATAAATAATTGTGTAAGGTTTAGGTGATGAGGTTATATTGCGAGATGAGATGCGGGTCACAAGGGGTCGTAAGACACAAATTTGGTGTCTACATTAGCCCCTTATTGTCATGTAGCTTGTTTTATAAAGCTGCGCGGACAATAATATGAAGTGGTTTTCCCTGTTAAGGGTATAGGTAATCCCCCTCAAATCTATCACAGATTGAGTGAACGGGAAATCAGGGATAGGGTTGATAAAGGGTAAATGGTGTAGAGAGGATGGTAAGATGGTGGGGTAGGTTCAAGGAAGCAGACGCATGTTGAAATGCCATAGTACGACTAGGGGACATGATTTGACGAGCAAACCAGCAGTGCAGAGGCAAAGGTCGATAGTTTATCCAAACAAGGGTGGTATAATCCTGGTATCCAAGGCATAGGAAGTAGCTCCAGGGTATATAACAGGTAAGGTACAGGAACGTTTAGGCATGTCCGGCAGCACCAAATGGTTGGTTTGGTTGAGATAAACGTCACGGTCTAGGTCTGGGCAAAGTTGGTCGACAGATCAAGTCAAGAACCCTAATCATGCGAAAACACGAACAGGTGAGCTCGATTGAACAAAAAACTACAGGATGGGTGGATAAAAGTGTATGGTGTTGATTTTGGGTAAAGTATTGAAGTGGTACGGCCGTGGGTCGGGCCGAGTTGTTGGATTGCAGCCTTGGGTCGGGCCAGAAGGGTAGAGTGAGGCCTTGGGTCGGGCCGGTTGGTTAGGGCGAGGCCTTGGGTCGGGCCAAATGGTTAGGGCGAGGCCTTGGGTCGGGCCAATAGGGTTAGGGTGAGGCCTTGGGTCGGGCCAAATGGTTAGGGCGAGGCCTTGGGTCGGGCCAGTAGGGTAGGGTGAGGCCTTGGGTCGGGCCAAATGGTTAGGGCGAGGCCTTGGGTCAGGCCAGTAGGGTAGGGTGAGGCCTTGGGTCGGGCCAAATGGTTAGGGCGAGGCCTTGGGTCGGGCCAGTAGGGTAGGGTGAGGCCTTGGGTCGGGCCAAATGGTTAGGGCGAGGCCTTGGGTCGGGCCAGTAGGGTAGGGTGAGGCCTTGGGTCGGGCCAAATGGTGAAAATGTTTGCATCAAAGGTGGATATAGGCGATGTTGGTGGAAAAGGGCAAATAGTAAATAAGGGCAAAATGTTGGGTAAAAAAAAATAAAACCGATATCGGTTATCTATGACCGGTACCGGTTAGATAACCGACGCCGGTTTCTTAGGGCACGATTTGACCGGTATCGGTTCTATGTGAAAAACCTATAAAAAGAAAAATACGGCCGGTCATTGTCACTTTTGCAATTTGGAAACCAATTAAGTTGTCTGAGGTGGATTTTGGATAGCGGTGCATTTGTTGGCTGAGGTGGCACTAGTTGAGTGGAGAAGTGAGTTGATTGGTGGGCCTGAGTGAGTAGCAGGCAACATTTGATTGGTAGAGGACCCGTCATCACCAATCCGGCACTATGATAATTCTTCACTGGAACTCCTCGTGCTATGATTATTTACTAATGCACAGCCTTTAGTTTGGTGGATGTAATCTAGAAACAAAACAACAACCGAACACAAGAATACCATTGACTATGATAAGACAGAATGACGACAAATCTGAAATATCAAAATAAATTATAATATTAACATGAAACTGTTACAATCTCACCCATGAGATACTTCAACAAGACTATGGGAGAAACTTTACAATTACACCTCTTGATGGCTTCTTCAACACACCTTTAACTGATGGCTTCCTTCGCACACTTCCTACAATATTTCTCACTACTTCTTTCTATGCTAAATGAGGGGGGTGGCCTCTCTATTTATAGAACTCCCAGGCTTATCCATCCTATCTCTAAGATAGGATAAGAAATCCAATTTGACGAATCATATTCCATACCTTAACTCTTATCTCGTACATGTAAGCTTATCTCATTAAGATAAGATAAACCTTATCATTTTACATGGGTTCCACATTTTTAGACTTTTTACAAATAAAATAAACAAAATATTTATGACCTCACTCCTTGTCCTTATTACCAATATAATATTTCTAATTCCTAATCATGTAGACCCTACTTCTCTAATTACCCAAACTTTGACATTTTAACATTCTTGGACCACTTACGACAAATATTTACTTTTTACAACATTCCTATTGTACTTTGACTTTATTCTGTACTCCACATTATTGGCGGCACCGTCGACGGCGCCGTTATCTTCTATCGATGCTACTACTAATTACACTTAACAACATCCTATTCTAATACATACATTAATGAAATAGAAATTATGGAGGAAAATTTTAGTGTCGACATCTTCCCCTTCTAGCTTCTACTCCGTCCTCGAGTAGACTATTCAGTGCTTGGAAAATCTTCAACTTGTCGTGGTTGACCCATTTCGTAATGGGAGTGCCATCCAATTCCTCCAAATGTCAGTGCGTACCATTTTCATGCACAGCTACTATTTTGTAGGGCCCCATCCATTTTGGAAGAAATTTTCTCTGTCTTCTTTTTTTGTATCTGGAATCATATACTAGAACCAAGTCATTCACTTGAAATGGAGACCACCGGATCTTTTGATCAAAGTACTCCTTCTGCTTCATTTTCTTCTTATGGCTTGTATCCTTCACTATTTCCCTCATTTCTTCTAGCAAATGAAGATGTACCAACCTTTCTTTTACTGAATCATTTTCATCCATCCTTTCATTTTTCATAACTCTCACAGTGGGAATATCAAACTCAATAGGAAGAACTGGATCAATGCCATAGGCCAATTGAAATGGGGAGTATCCTGTTGCTGACTTTGATGTTGCCCTATATGCCCACAATGCTGCATGAATCCTCTTATCCCATTTATGTACTGCAATTTGCATCTTTTGCTAGAATTTGACACAGCACAAAATTTGTTCGTTCCACCTGTCCATTTGTGCTTGGCTTGTATGTTGTTGCCTTCCTGTGCTTAATAGAAAATTTATTGACTAGGGCTTCTACCACCTCATTAATGAAGTGGCTTCCTTGATCATTACACATTTCTAATGGACAACCAAATCTGGTGACAATACGTTCATATATGAACCTTGCCACTTCATCCATAGAAGCTGTCTTCAATGGCCTAGCTTCAACCCACTTGGTTAAATAATCTGTGGCAACTACAATATACTTATTTTGGCGTGATGTAGTTGGAAGTGGACCTACAATGTCTATTCCCCACTTTTCAAAGGGACCAAGGGGAAGAATAGGACATAATGGAGCTGATGAAGTCTTACGGTTACCATGTGTTTGACAAATATCACATGTCTTACAATAATTATAACAATCTTTAAAAAGAGTGGGCCAGTGATAACCTGCATCCAAGATCCTTCTTGCTGTAAGTTGTCCAGAGAAGTGCCCTCCACATGTACCATTGTGGAATTCTTCTAGCAGCTCCTTTCCTTGATCACGTCCAACTGCCCTCTTGTACTGTCCATCAGGTCCTATTCAAATAATGCTCCATGCGAGAATAGAATATGGACGATCGGCTTGAGTAATCTTTCTCTTAGTCTTTGCATTGGCACCATCAGAAACTTGAATTCATTCGAGATAATTCCAAATATCTATGTATTCACTAGGGATTGTGTCAAGGAGAACAATCTTTGCATCGGGAAAATCATCATCATCACAAGATGATCCTAAACCATCATAGGCTCGAGAGAGTGCATCTGCATTGACATACTTCTTTCTGGCCTATCTATAATATCAAATTCAAATTCTTGTAGCAAAATTATCCATCTTGCTATCCTCCCACGATGGGTTAGGCTTATTGACAATATATTTTAGAGCACTTTGATGATCCGTTCTGACTATAAATTTCTGCCCTAGCAAGTAATTTCTAAACTTCTTTACAGCAAAAATGATAGCGAGCCTCTTTTTCGATTCTGAGTATAGTTTACCTCAAAGCCTTTGCTCATTTATGCTGCTCCCAAAGTAAATTGGATGTTCATTCCCATTTTCATCCTTTTGGCTCAAAGTACTACCTAGTGCTACATCGAGGCATCGAGTGTACACAATGAATGGCTTGCTCAATCTGGATTCTTCAAAATAGGTGACCACACGGGGCTTCCTTGATTGTCCAAAAGCTTCATGCGCCTTGTTTCTGGTTCATAAGCAACATCCTTCTTCAAGAAGCTGGTTAGTGGTCGTGCAATCTTTGAGAAATTCTTGATGAACCTTCTATAGTAACCCACATGGCCTAAAAATGATCTCAATTTACTTCTATTTATAGGAAATGGTAAATCTTTGATTTTTGAAACTTTATCAAGATCAATACCAATACCATCTCTGGATACAACATGCCCTAACAAAATGCCTTTAGAACATCCAAAGACACACTTTGTAGGGTTTAGTGAGGCTTGTGCTTCATCTAACCTTTGAAATGCTGTCTCCATCTGGTGCAGGTGGTCCAACTTGCTCCCATAGATGTAAAAATCATCCAGAAATACTCTGATGAAGGTCCCAATGTAGGGTTCGAACACCCTATTCATCAAACGCTGGAATGTTGCTGGAGCATTACACAACCCAAAAGGCATAACTCTATAAGCAAACGTTCCCCAAGGAGTGGTGAACGTGGTCTTCAGCTGATCTTTCTCTGCTATATGAACTTGGTTGTAGCCACTATATCCATCAGCAAAACTATAGCACTCCTGGCCAGCTACTTCGTCCAAGATCTGATCTGAAAATGGAAGAGGGTAATGATCCTTCTTTGTTGCCTTATTGAGCTTCCTTCGAAAGAGCTGGAGGTAGGATTCCTTCTCACTCTCCATCACAGCATCACCAATCTTTATTTGTTGGAGACGATCATCAACTTCTTCTTCAGATAATTTTATGGGGTCATGAGTTTGTGTGGTGGCGGGATATCTATGACTGAAACATCCACCTCGCTTTCTTCATCTTCGATGTCCACTTCTTGGTACTAGAGTAATCAGAGGATGTCCAATCATCAGTTTCATCACTTGAATCCACAGGTTCTACTTTATGATGTCGATGGATCACATTTATCTTCACCCTCTCTCTACCACGTCCAAGTGTCATGAAACCTTCATTCCAATAGTTTCTTGCATGAACTCTCCTTAGCCATGGTCTTCCCAGCAGCATTGGAGTGCACTTAACAGTACCATTTTCATCACTGAAAGTCTACCACACATCAACACCCATAACAGATATTGCCACATTTGAAACTACACCTTCGGTTTAGTTTTCCCTTATTAATGACCTTAACATAAGTGTTGAAGGGCGATCAATTTTAAACCCAACATATTCATTCTGAGACTCGGTCATTACATTAACTGCAGCACCTCCATCAACTAAGACATCATGAATTGAAATACCATTACATAATACCTCAGCTTGTGGAGCATAGGGATCTACCTCTGCCTCCAAAACAGGGACCTCAACCTCCTTCCTTCTTCGAGCATTGAGTCCACCTCGCAACTCCCGCCTCTTCTCAGAAGACATAGCCAAGAGTTGACCATATGTAATATTTGCAGGCCTTTTGGACAGATCTTCCAAGATGGAGTATGGTCCTTGCCCCTGTGAAATCAGAAAATCCTGCACACCCAACTTTCTTCTCCTATGTTTCTTACTAGTTTCTTCTTTCATCTTCTTAGGATCATTTCCATCTTGATTATCTTTCTCTTTCTTTCTTTTTGTTACAAACACATCTACTTCATTATTTCTACTCTTATCTACTACATCAAAAGAATTCACAGGTGCTTTTCCTTTATCATTATCTCCCTTACCAGATGTAGAAGCTCTATCTAGACAATTATACTTATAATGACCCTTTTTATAACAACCATAACAAACAACTTCAAATATTTCTCTTTGGACCTCTATCTCCTCCACGAGAACTAAATTCCTTTCCTTGAAGAAGATTAATAGTTAAGCGACCCATCTTTTGAGCGAGATCTTCATACTCGGTAGATGTATTAGGAGAAATATTTGTGCTCACCGAGAGTGGTTGTGGATTCGGGACCAAAGGTGTTTGGTGTGGGCTCTACTTTAGCAACAATTTCCTTGGGCTCCTCTTCCATGCTTTCTTCTTGCCTTCTTGCACGATATCCTTTGCTTGTTCAATGGTAGCTGGGACGGTCATACTTCACTCGTTGTCTAATCTCGGCTTCATCCCAAGAATGAAGTGCTTCTGAGAGGAGATTATCCATGCCATTCATCAACCCATCCGCTAGTCCTTCCTTCCGGATCTGGGCATCGAGCTTCCTCCTTAGCTCTAGAACACGAGCATGATAATCCCTTATCTTCTCCTTCTCTCCTTGGGATAGCTTTGTGATCTCGATCATGAGATCTGCATATTTCTGTTGTTCACCAAATTCTTCAAGAAAACTTTCAGTTAATAAATCCCATGAATTTTTCACATTATCTCCTAGTGTTTCAAACCACCTAAGTGCTGATCCATCCAAAAAGGTAGGAAAAAATTCAGTCCATTGTTCCCTTCTTATAAGGCCATTACAAATACAAGATCGCTTAAATTCTTGAATGAAAGAAGAAGCATCTTCATTAGATTGAGCTGAAAAAATGGGAATCTTTCCCATTTTCAAAAGTAACCACCGTGAAATACCAACTCACAAGTACAATCAACAAGACTTATGTGCACAAATAATTGGAATTACTATAGAAATGACCACGGTAAACTATGGTAAAACTTGACTTACTGCGGTAAAAACTGATTTTACTGTGGTAAACACTATTCACGGTAAAAAGTGAAGTTACTGCGGTAAATACTATTCACGGTAAAAAGTGAAGTTACTGCGGTAAATACTATTCCCAGCAAAAAGGACTTTACCAAGGTAACTACTATTCATGGCAAAAATGACTTTAACATGGTAACTACTATTCACGGTAAAAATGACTTTACCATGGTAACTACTATGCATGTAGTACAAGGTTACCCTCCAATTAATTTTTTCCTAAGTGGGAATATCTCTCCGGAAAATCCACCAACGAGGAATGGTCCCAAAGAAAACGGAACCAAAATGTCATCACCAATCCGGCACTATGATAATTCTTCACCGGGAACTCCTCGTCTTTATGATTATTTACTAATGCCGCGACCTTTAGTTTGGTGGATGTAATCGGAAACAAAACAACAACCGAACACAAGAATACCATTGACTATGATAAGACGGAATGACGACAAATCTGAAATATCAAAATAAATTATAATATTAACATGAAATCATACAATCTCACCCACGAGATACTTCAACAAGACTATGGGAGAAACTTTACAATTACACCTCTTGATGGCTTCTTCAACACACCTTTAACTGATGGCTTCCTTCGCACACTTCCTACAATATTTCTCACTACTTCTTTCTATGCTAAATGAGGGGGTGGCCTCTCTATTTATAGAACTCCCAGGCTTATCCATCCTATCTCTAAGATAGGATAAGAAATCCACTTTGACGAATCATATTCCATACCTTAACTCTTATCTGTACATGTAAGCTTATCTGTTAAGATAAGATAAACCTTATCATTTTACATGGGTTCCACATTTTTAGACTTTTTACAAATAAAATACACAAAATATTTATGACCTCACTCCTTGTCCTTATTACCAATATAATATTTCTAATTCCTAATCATGTAGACCCTACTTCTCTAATTACCCAAACTTTGACATTTTAACATTACTGGACCACTTACGACAAATATTTACTTTTTACAACATTCCTATTGTACTTTGACTGTTACCGTACTCCACATTATTGGCGGCACCAAACTGACGGTGCCGTTATCTTCTATCAGACGCTACTACTAATTACACTTAACAACATCCTATTCTAATACATACATTAATGAAATAGAAATTATGGAGGAAAATTTTAGTGTGTACAGCAGACCCAGTAAAGCAAAGTTTGACCCATGGCACAGGCAGGAGGAGCAGGAGGGGCTGGACCAGCTGGACCACCACCACCCATCCCACCACGACGACGTGTCGTCGTACGGGTAGGTTCGAAACTCTTTAATTTGTGCATTTGAATGGTATTAAGCTAGATTTGGGGTTTGGGTAGGAATGTACATTTTTTAGGAAATAATGAGAAAATGGAAATGATTTGAAAAAGGGAGAGGGTAGATAGGTAAAATAAGCTAAGGCGGTTAGGTGGGTAGATTTTTAGGGTGTTTGGGTGGGTATGTAGGTAGAAAAAGGAAAAAATGTAGGGGGGGCGTGTTCTGAGGTTCGGCTCAGGAAATGACATGGCGATGTCGGTCGCTTAGCGGCCGCATCGGTCACGCAGATTAACAGCGGGGTGGTTTATTGCTTGACCGGCGTCGGTCGTGTATCGGCCGGCGTCGGTTGGAGTTTATTGTTTTGTTTTGTTTTGGTTTGTTTTTGCTTTGGTTTGTGTGGGTTTGGGTTTGGGTTGGGTTGGTATGGGTTTGGAGGTGGGTTGTATGGGTTTGGGGTTGGGTTGGTATGGGTTTGGGGTTGGGTATGGGAGGGAGATAGTGGAAAAGGTAGGTGGCTAGAGGGGGTGTTAGAGAGTCGGGGTGTGGTCGGGGGGATAAAAGGGGGTATAGAGGGTAAAGTAGATGATGTGATAAAGAGTAGGTCTAAGGTTGTGGGTTGGTTTTGCAAGCACGTCAGCAGTTGATGATGCGGTATAGGATGCCCCCGCTATTGGTGCGGATGCGGCCACACGTATCCGCGGCACACGGGCTATCATGCGCGAGTGGGACTCGGCGAGTCCAGCGATCTGAGCTATTGATAGAGATCACGGCACGATGGTTGCCCTCATTGAGAGATGGGATCCGGCGACGATGTGTTCCATCTCCCGGCCGGGAGATGACTATCACATGGAGGATGTGTATCGCATCCTTCGACTACCGATCGAGGAAGCGGTGTTCAGTAGATTTAGAGATGGCGATGGACAACATCTGCGAGGTTTTGGAGATGCGGCCGCGCTTACTTACTATCACAAGCGCAAGTATCGGTATGGTGACATGTACCGTGTGCACAACATGAGACACGGCTAGCGTGCCGTCTTGATGATGATCGGATCACACCGCTTCGCCCTCCCGGACTCGAGAGGGGCGCTTTCCCACGAGCATTGATGGGGTGCTTTGCTTGAGATGGTGGAGGAGCACACTGTTACGCTTGGGCACCAGTATACAGTGCGTAGTTATACTGAGGAGCTATGGGGCTATCGCCGGATGAGGTGATTTGGGATTTGCTCTACCTTTTTACTTCAGCTGTTGGGCATATGAGCACATCATATGCATCGAGGCGATAGGGTTACCTCAGCGAGCTAGGGCCATAGGTCATATACGAATACGGCTTTGAGAGGTGGTTGGGGTCGTGGGCGAGCCACGGCGGTGCTTGCGAGGCGGGATGTCGCCATTATAGACATTTGTTAGAGGGCACGATAGCGGTAGATATTGTATGGAGACCTTACAGAGTCATCACCCTCGCAGAGGCCCGCTTCTGATTGCGCTTTGATCCAGTACACATTTTGGATAGCAGACGGAGGCGGGAGAGTACGAGAGGATACCCCTAGAGAGGGTGCGCGAGGCGAGATGGGGCTACGGCAGGGGCGAGCCACCTCCCTTCCCTCGGTACATGAGGGATGATGTAGAGCCCCCCACTACCACCACACCACACCCTTGGACCCAGTTGGGTTCTTTGAGAGGCCAGCGGGTGATGGTGTAGATGATCTTTGGGTGTACGGGGCATTCATGGTTTGGTGGGGTGAGAGAGCAGCTAGAGATAGTACCACTGCCCAAGCACAGCCAGAACTTGGCTGCGGTGATAGCAGAGCGAGATCGCTCACAGGCCGAGTGCGGCTATTACAAGGACGATTGGGCTGCTGCACGAGCACAAATAGAGTATCCTACGAGGGCAAGCTAGCTTGAGCGCGCAGTCTGCAGTATAGAGCACGAGCACGAGCACCACCACCACCAGCCAGTAGCGCAGCCACGGCCCGAGCACGAGTGAGATACCACCACCGTACAGCAGCGCACACCACAGCACCACCAAAGCCAGAGCACGGGGAGTGCTTTTGCGGTAGGAGTCCGAGGACTAGCCCCAATCTGCAAGCGGTGGCACGAGATAGATACATGGAGGCGAGCGGAGGCCAGGTACTATCGAGATGTCCCATAATACGGAGCTAAGTATTAGCCATATGCGGCACACCGGCGGAGACCTCGCATAGTCGAGAGATCGCGAGGAGGCAGCCACGGCCCGGCGTGTCCATTACAGTAGGAGGTGAGAGGCACCATAGGGACTAGCGGGGAGAGGTGCTTTGAGGGTGGTGGGGAGAGCTAAGGATCCCCACATAGTTTTGTATATGGACATGGGCACCGGTGCTGCGAACCGGTTGTGTTGATAGAGGCTGCGTGCCTACATTTATTCATGTATTGATTCATTCATTCATTATATACCGGCTGCGGAGCGAGTCACGGGTTATATAGATTGATACCGGCTGCGAGCCGAGTATATTTTGATATGAGGACCGGCTGCGAGCGCGAGTCGAGGTGATTGATATTTATTGTGGCTTGCGTGCCGACTTTGTTGTTGTATTATGAGATCACGAGAGGCCCCGTCGAGGCACATTGTACATTTGAAACTTGTATATATATATATAGATGATGTTTTGATCCATATGCGATGTTGAAAATGTTTTTAAGTATTTAATCAATGGTTTGTGATATAGAATGTAGGATGAGTTTAGTTGACATGTTGATATATGGATGATGTTGATGTTTTTGTTTTTGCACGTATATATGGATGACATGTTATATGATGAAATGTTGCATGTTGTGGGCTGGTTTTGTGACATTGTTATATATGTATCTGATGAGTTGGATCCAAATGATGTATAGATTGATAGTTTTTGATATCCTTAGTTGATGGTTTGTTTGTTTTTGTAAAAATAGACGATGTTAATGAAATTGTAATGATATGTGTGGTGGATGGACAAATATGGATAATGGTGTTGTGATGCAGGAAAAGAGGCGGGCGCGTGAAAAAAATTAGAGTAGAAAATGAAGAAAAGAACCATGTTTTAAAAAGCGAGGTGTGTAACCGATATCGGTTAGGGAACCGATGACGGTAGCGATGGCCAGATATAGACCGATATCGGTTATATAACCGATACGGTTACTTAGGTATGAGCTTTTCTAAAAATAGAAAAGCTAGGGTGGCAACTTAAGTTCTTATTTTTAGAGCCATACGAGAGGTTAAATATGCGAATGCGATGCTTTTTGGCAGGCGAGAGACGCAGGTAATTGTATGAGAGATTTGAGTGATAAGAAAAGAGATTCGAAAGTAGAAAGGCGAATTTGAAAAGAGTGGTGATCATGGCGAGAACGAGGATAAGCATCCAGGCGAGCGGGGCGAGAGAGGAAGACAAGTGCCACCGCAAGCTCTGCAACCCAAGAGGTAAACGTTTTGGTTGTGATTTGATTTTTGCATGTGTTATGAATAGGAGATTAAGTGGGTAGATATGAAAAAGAAAACATGATAGCAAGGGTTATAGGTGAGGTAAGTGTTACGGGGTAGGTAATCAGGGGTTTCAGGTATGTTTGTATGTATAGAAAGGAATAAATGCTCAAATTATTGTCGTAGGTAGTGTGTTTAGGCGGGCTATATGAAGGTGACAGTGGCCAGATATCGGTTAGGGATAACCGGTATCGATTCTTGAACCAATCTTGATTATTATAAACGATACCGATTCTTTGTAAAATTTCTAGAATGTGAGAAAAACCCGTGGGGATTTGATGGATTGAATGGTTGTTTGTTATTTTGATGTATGCAGGCAGAGGTAGGGTTGAGGATGAATGATAGTGTACCAGCGCTGTTATCACGAATCCGAGCGGATGTAACGCCAGTGAATGGACATTGATAAATCGTTTGGGGTTAAGTGGAATCCGCTATTATTCACGAATCACACGTAACCATGCTATATTACTGATTGTTGATTGAGAGATGGAATCTGAAAAAAATACCTTCTATCTACCAGCAGGGGAGATAGCGGTGACATTGGAAGATGTGTTTCATATTTTGAGACTCCCAATTATAGGAACACCCATATATCGAGGCAATGCCTAGCGCGGGCGCAGGGAAGCGGCTGCAATGATATTTGGTCCATCACGCGCACGAGATCGACACAGCGAGTTTGACATTCACATATGGGGTAATGTATGCAGCACACCAAGGAGACAAGGTTAGCAGTGATATTAATGATAAGCGGTAGGGTATTATGCATTACCGGGCGGAAGGAAGATTTCAAAAGGCATTGATGTGTGTTATTTGGGAGATGATAGAAAGGAACGTGGCGTTTGCATGGGCACTGCATATTTGGCGGAGCTATACGAGGGTTTAATGGGCTTGTAGGCAAAATCACGAAATGACCTTTGGATTGTTCATACTTATTACAACTTTGTTGGCCTATGAGGACATTGTTTGTGTGTGACCAATAGGCCGACCCATCCAGCGGGAGAGGCCGGAGTACGAGAGGTTGGGATTGAGGCGATGGGTCGGAGCAGAACAAGAGAGCAAGATCTCGAGCCGTGACGGTGACATTGAGTATTACGGGAAGGTATGGGAGAGGGTGACGGCTGCGGATATCATTGGAGGCCTTACGGGAACTATATGGTAACAGAGAACATAGGCGAGGAGTTGAGGGTGTAGAGCGATTGAGGTGGATCGCGGGGCACGAGGCCGTGAATATGAGAGGATTCCTATAGATCGCGTGCGGCGGCAATTTGGATTTGTGCGGGACATACCGCGAGCTTATAGACCATATATGAGGATCGCGAGAGGCGGCATTCTCACCTCCCGGCCAACACCTCCGAGAAGGTCTGAAGAAGTAGCGCCCGATCGCGAGGTAATGGACACGAAGAAGCAGCGAGAGGCCTATAGATTATGGTGGGTAGCGAGCTGCAAGGTGTACGTGATCATCCCGACATAGCGGTGATTACAGCGAGAGAGGATCGTTTGCAGCGTTTGGTTTAGCAACTCAAACGCGAGTGAATGAGACAAGAGGATTGTTAGCGGTTGCGGAGTCACGGGCGGAGAGACTAGAGGCTGGAGTCCTCCATGCGAGAGGGCGTATTCATATGTTACAGGAGAGGTTGGCAGATCAGTGGGCGGTACCAATAGCCGTGGTACCTTTGAGGACAGAGAGGCCTGGCGAGAGGGGTCGACGATCACGATCCTCACCTAGTTCGGGATGAGGCGTAAGGGTCTAAATAAATGTTAGCAAGGTATAAGAATTAATAAGGATGCCGACCTGCGTGTCGATGATAGAGAAGATGTATTTGTTTAACATCTAAATAAAACTGAATATGTATGTTGATTTGAGTTACGATAATAATAAGAATGTTTTCATTTTGACTTTCGGTGTTTTGAAAAAGGATAAAGAGGAATGTGATTAAATAGAAATACACAAAAATATTTATATTTACCACACATGATAGGTTATGGTAGGGGATGGTCGAGCTAACCTTGGGAGACCCCATGTCTCCGAAGTGCTGCCTACATAGCCCATTGCACAAAGCAAGGAGGGGCCTCAGACCGATGTAGTTCTCCCTTAGGACCAGGGAGAGGTGAATTCAGGCAATTTAGGTATGGTTAGGCGATTGGTTGGTTGGTAAAGGTATTGATAGTAATATTGGTAAGGCAAGGTTGATGGTGTTGGTAACGAATTGGTGAGGTTTGTAAAAGGTATAAGAGAAGCGAAAGTTAGCCTACCCAAGTGGTAGGGAACCATGTCCTGCTTAAGATCAACACACAATCCTAGATGCGAGGCAAAAAGGAAAGATTGCTCCGTAGGTGAAAAGAGCAAAACGAACCACACAACATAGAATGAACGTGAAGCCCTAGGTACCGGTGCATAGACGAGAAGTCAATAGGTGAAAAGAGTTGTATGATCACATCCTATCAGGTGTACGTCACGTCCCTTGAGTTGAAACAAATGGTGAGGTGAGGTGAATGGTATAGTTGAGGTATGGAAAACTTATTACAAAGTGAGTGTTCGGACGAAAGAGAACCTACCCTAAATAGACAAGTCCATGACTCAAAAGTTCTTTTGAATGAGGCTTTTATTTTATTGAATATAGACTGATCGATGTGGGAAGTCTACAAGGGATTTTGATTGTTTTATTCTTGAGGTCTTCACGAAGCTGATCAATGCGAGAAGCTTCTGATAAAGGATGGCTGTGTATAGCTTTGTCCTTGAGGAGCGATCTATTTATAATATGAATATGATTTTAATGCATAGCTGTCCTTGAGGAAGCGATCTATTTATAATAGCAGCAATAGTTCGGCATATAGCTGTCCTTCGAGGGAGCAGTCTATATTTAATTTAGATGACTAGATGTTCTTTTGGCGTGAAGCATCTAGTTTAGTAGGAAGTTTGACTCAAGAAAATCCCATAAGAATACGGCTTATTTTAATACTTTGAAGTCATGGACTAGACTAAAAAGGGGAAGGCATCGTCGAGGGAGGTGAGAAGTGATCTTGATTTTATTTTGAGATGTAGAAAACAAAGTGTATGTAGCGGTAAATGAGCTCGAGGGACGAGCGGTAGGTAGATAAGTGATATAACACTAAATTCAACGGTAGAATGGTCGAAGATCACGAGGCATTAAGGGGCTCGAGGCTCGGGTTTACCATTAAGCGAAGCTAAGCGATAAGTGCACGATCCATAAGTGTGAGTGATTATATAAGGCCCAATCGAATTGGGAGCAAATTTTCCACGTTTGCTCTTTTCTAGTTTGGTTACATGTTGATTCTCTTTGAGGACAAGATCACCAACCTTAAAGTACGCTCATGAAGTCGCTTATCATAAGCATGCTTGATGCGTTTTTGATAGATTTGAAGGTGATCGAGAGGCTGTAAGGCGGCGTTCGTCAAGAAGCTCCAATTGGGCTAACCACTCTTGGCGAAATCATCGTTGGTGAGAATATCACGAAGGGATATTACGAGGAAGAAATATTTGTATTTCGAGAGGTAAGACGCCTCGGTACCATATACGAAAAAAAAAGGTGTGGCATTAGTAGAGTACGGATCTTTGTACGATAAGCCCAAAGGGCAAAGGGGGATGTGATCATGCCAATTTAAATCGGACTCATTGACAACTTTCATGAGGATTTTGGTTAGGGTTTTATTAGAGGATTCGGCTTGTCCATTTGCTTGTGGATAGTATGGTGATGAGAAGCTGAGTTTGATACCAAAGTTGTCCAAAGGTCTTGCAACAACTTATTTTGAAAGATTTGCCATTATCATGTCGGGCGATGAGGAACACCAAAATGACAGATAATGTGGTGGTTAATGAACTTTACTGATTTTTTCTTTTTAGTTGAAATGAGTGGAATAGCCTCCACCCATTTTGTGTAATATTCGGTTCTTGTGATAATCCATCGGTGGCGTTGCGAAGAGGGCGGATGAATCTCACCAATAAGGTCTAAACCCCATTGTGAGAAGGGCCAAAGATCTCGGCGACACAGCGGGTGGCTAGGAGTATGTTGAAGGTTGGCATATTGTTGACACATAACACAACGCTTAACATATTCATAGCGATCGTTATTGAGAGTAGGCCAATAATAACCAAGGCGAAGGATTCGTTTGGCCATGGCAAGGCCAGCTAAAATGTCCACCACAAATACCGTCATGGACTGTTGGATGGTATGGGTGACCTCGCGCGCCCGGTGAGACATCGAAGGAGGATGCCATCAAAGCCACGTTTATAAAGGAGTCCCCCATAACTACATAACGAGAAATGCGTTTAAGAAAAGCGCGTTTACGATACTAGTAAGGTCGGAAGGGAGAAACGAGAGGTTGTAAGGTAGTCATGGAATTGGTGATACCAAGTATCCTGCGAGTTAGCGAGACACGGTATTTATCGTCTGAAACAACAAGGGGCTGAATAAGATGGGGCGAAGAGTTGTTGGACCAAGACGAAAATGTCGAGTCGATTGATGAGGCTGGAATTTGCGAGGCTAAGCAAGCCATAGTATCCATGAAATTTGTTAGTGGAGCGGGAATGGTTTGGATAGAATAGTGAGTAAATAAGGCTAGAAGTGAATCACGTAGTGTTTGTATTTTTGAAGTTCCTCATTTTTACATTGGTAGATGCCCATAACTTGATTGACTACCAATTGAGAGTCGCGAAAAAATATTGATAGATTTGATACCTAAGTGCGGTATGCACACTGGAGACCAGCAAGGGCCTCGTATTCCATTTGTATTATTAGTGCGAGGGAAATCGAGTCGGAATGAAAGAGGCATAGGCTCGGCGTCGAGAGGAATAAGAACAACGCCGGCTCCTCCACCACGGTTGGCATTTGGATCCATCGAAGAAGAGAGTCATTGAATACGACTCCTCCTGAGTGAAAGAGTGGCGATGAGTTCGTCGGGAATGTAAAATTGGTAAATTGTTCCCGAGGTAAAGGGGCTTCCATGAAGTTGGTGCTGCGATGGTTTGTCCTTTGATTGATTTACGGTGGACAAACTCAAGGTCGAGGTCGGCGAGGAGCATGAGCCATCGGGCGTGTTGGTTTAGATGAGGTTTGGCATACATGTAATGGATGGGGTCCGTGTTGGTGATGACGAAAGTTTTGTGATTCAGAAGGTAGTGTCGGAGTTTGGTAGCCACGAATGATAGGGCTAGGCACAACCTTTCTACATGTGTATACCTAGTCTCATAGTCCACCAAAGTACGACTTATATAATAAATGGCTTGTTCTCTATTTTCAGAGTCACGATGTGCAAGCATGGCCCCTACAGCGTGGTCAGTGGCGGAAAGGTAAAGGTAGAAAGGGTGGTCGTCTTGAGGTGGGATAAGCACGGTGGCTGTAAGAGATAAGTTTTGAGAGCTTGAGGCTTGGTGGCACTCTTCGCTCCATTGAAAATCAATGTCCTTTTAAGAAGGTGATGAAAAGGTTGACATCGATCAGAGTTGGGAGATGAAACGTCGGATAGATTGGAGCTTACCTTGTAAACTACGCAATTGTTTGAGATTGGTAGGTGGGGGCATTTCTAGGATAGCTTTGACTTTAGATGGGTCGACCTCGATGCCACGCAAAGAGACGATAAAGCCAAGAAGTTTTCCCGAAAGGACACGAAAGACACATTTTTTGGTTGAAGACGGACGAGAATATTATAACGAGTGATCAAAAATAATGGTTAAAACATCGAGATGTTCAACTGCGATGTTTAGACTTGCCAAGAAGATCGTCGCGTAATCTTGAGGATAGTGTGCATAATGTCATGAAAAATGTAGGTCATAGCCCTTGATAGGTCGCACCAGCATTCTTAAGGCCAAATGGCATTACGGTAACGAAGGTTCCCGAGGAGTTATGAAGGTAGTTTTGTGTTGATCGGCGAGGGCACCAAAATTTGGTTGTATCCTGAAAAGCCATCCATGAGAGAGAGCATCTCATGGCCTGCAGTGAGATCAACAAGTTGGTCAATACTAGGTAGGGGGAAGTCATCCTTAGGGCAAGCGAGGTTAAGATCCCAAAAATCCGTGCATATCAAGAAGTCCCCGTCGCTTTAGTGATAGAGTACGATGTTAGAAATCCATTGAGGATAGTCAATAGGCGAGAATGAAGGAAACGAAAGGAGTCGTTGGAGCTCCTCTTTGACCAAGAGGCAATGCGCGGATGCATTTTCTCAATTTACATTTAATTGGCTTGGAATCGGGTTTTCGAGGTAATGTTATGGACAGCAATGTCGGGATCAATTCTGGCATGTCGGCGTAGGACAGCGAAAGCTTGGTTGCGAAACGGAGAAAGTAGTAAAGCGACTTGTTACGATGCGTTAAGGGATTGTCGATCTTCACAATGTGAGATCCTCCTCCGTGTGGATGTTGATTTCTATAGTAGATTCGTTCGGCATGGTTTGGGTTTGAGATGGTAAGGCTCGTTGAATATAAGAGTCATCGCGCCCAGTAAGTGAGGATGGAGTCATCATCCTGGCACACTCAATAACGTTAATTGAAGGGAGTCCTCTTGATCATGTCTGCGGATATAGAAGGGGAATAGAAGAGGGTCCTCATTATCACGTTGATAAGTGAGAGGACCTAGGAAGATAGCATTTATGAAAAAAAAAAAAAAGTTAGGAGGGATAGATTCAGGATCTATCGACTCGGTGGGAGACGAAGGCAAAATGGGTGATGATGGTTCGGTAGGGGTGACGTCATCATCTTCTAGAAGACAACTGACATGAGGTTCCATCGATGTAAGTGTTCCCGAAATCCGAGACCACTACGATCATTATGTTTGCGTGTGGTGATGGGGATGAGCGTATGTCGGCCTTGTTCATAAAGGCCAAAACCAAAGCCTTTCCAAGCACAGTGAGTCAAGAAGGTGAGGGCGAAGCGACGATTTGTCAGGTATTGAAAATCGGATTGGAAAGGAACCACACCAAGAGGAGGCTCAGGGGCAACGGAAGATGCGTCGACACCCCCATATGTTAGGTTAGTACGGCAGTGCGGTGGTCCGTAGGAGATTACTTCTCCCACACGACGGTCATAAGTAGGATGTGCATGTACCTGTCCGTACTCCTGTGGGGTATGGAAAGAACTAACGTTATATAGGTGATACTCCCCCAGCGTAAGGCATTGAAAAACATCTACTAAGGGATCAGCGGTTGGGATGTTAGCTGCGGGAAGGGAAGTGGTTTTTGCGACGGTAGTTTCATCAGTTGAAGGCGTAGGTGCGGTTGAGGTGGGTGGTTGAGGCACAGTTGAAGAGGATGGTTGGGTTGAGTGAACAGGTGTCTTGATTGGTACAAGCACATCGTTTGGGCGGTATAACATATTGCAGGTTTTAAAGGGGGATCAGCTTTTACGGTGTAGGATTTCCCCTCGTACTCAAATTTTATGCATCATGTAATGTTGAGAACGCATCCCATGGCCGGATCGAGGCGACCAGCAATATATTATATTGGAACTCTCCCTCGAGGACATAGAAGAGTTCGGGTAAAGTACGTGGTCCTACCCGAATGTTGAGGATCACGGTGCCTAAGGTAGAGGTAATAGCGTCATTAAATGACCGCATGACATGATGGGGTTGGCACACATGTAGCTAGAAGGGATATTCATTTGTTGGAAGGCTTTTGAAGAGATGATGTTTAGGCTAGCGCCCCGTCAATCATAACACAGCGTACCGAATGTCCCGGACGTAGCGGAGATGAAAAGAGCGAGTCGGGGTCTTACATGCACCAAAGTCAACAATTTCATCTTGAGCCCAAACTGCTGCGTAGCTTGTGGTACGAGAGGCGGAAGTGGTTGGGGCGGTGGGTTGTTTGGTGAGAGAGGCAACGTGATTGGGTGTCGAGAATGGAGGCAACGGGGGGGGTTTCATTAGGTAAGACCTCGATCCCTGAAGAATTTCAACGAGAGCTTGTCGATGAGATTGAAGTCGAATGAGATCATATAGTGTCATTTTACGGGTGATTGGTGAAGGCTGTTTGATCATGGCTCGATGGGCAGCTCCATTAGAGGCAGGGTAAGCGGGTCCACGAATAACCACTTTGGGTGGTGGTGCAATCGGGATCTTTGGACGGAGAAGGAGAGGGCGTAGTGTGCTTTCTTTCGCTTTCTCATTGTTTTTACGCGTTCGAGTAGCAACACTAATCATATTAATCTCGTAAACTGAGATGAGGAAGATGGTTGGGATAAATCATGGTTTTGAGAGGTGGGGTTGTAATAATGATAGATCTTGGTGAGGCGGGGACGGATGGTAGAGGAGAGGGAATGGAAGCTAAAGGTCTCTCCCTTCGTAAGTTGTCTTTCTTAACCTTTCTATCAGGAGAGGTGGCGAAGGATGGTTTTTAAAGCTTTGCATCCCTCCACATCATGTCCTGGTGTGCGGTGATAAGCGCAGATTTTAGACTCATCGTAACCTATAGGGCGAGGTTTAGAAGGGTCATAAGGTCTAAGTGGGGGTAGAGAAATGGTCGCATTCTCCACCAACATAGCAAGGATTTTGGCGTAAGATCCTTTGAGTGGGTCAAAATCGGAGGAGGATGAGGGCATTGGTTGTGCGGGTTTCGGTAATGTTTGGGCGTGGTTGGTTCGTACGGGTGGTGGTTTAGCCAAGGGGTGTTGACACGTGGTTTTCACCAAACGTGGTTTCTTTGGCGCAGGAGCTACGTTCGGCTGGTTAGATGATGAGGCTACAGATGACGTGGTAGCGGGAAACAACCACGGAGAAAGGGGAGTGACAGAAAATAAATCCTTTGATGATGGAGTTTGTTTAGGGTTGATGGGTGGACAGGATACGTGGGGTGATAATGTTGATATACCCTTAGATCTCTGTATAGGTGCAGAAGGCGTAGGTCGTTTTGAAGAAAACGCAGGAGGTATGATATATTGATGCAAGGTGGAAGGATGAGGTCCCAATATGGAAGGTAGGTGTGACGATGATGGTTTTGATTGTGATAGAGGCATGGATTGAGCTTGTCTTCTAGGTGGCGGGGCGGCTTTATTCTTGGATAAATCTAGTCGCTTAGGCGGGTGTGTTAGACTGGGTATGGGTGAGGTCCCAAGTGTAGGGGAAGGTTTGGTTAGGTTAATAGAGGTGGATGGGATACTTGATATAGATACGGGGGGTGAGAATGAGGACATAGGCATTTTGAGTTTCTGTAAACACTTAGGATATATGGTAGAGGTGTCGGGATCGGTCATCTGCATTTGAGTAGAATAAGGGGTACTCAAGCGTTCCCATAGGATTTGTCTATCTTACGGAGAATGACAGGTCTTGAGTTTGAATTGTAAATTTGAGTACGGAAGAAAGGTGGGTTGTGATTCCGATCCTTTGTGGGTGTGATACAGGAGTAGATGAGGCCTTTGTATCAATAGATGTTACGAGGTCAACCGGTCGTTGAAAAGATTTAGGCGATGAAGAACTAATAGGTAAGAGGGCATGTTCGAGAGGATCCGTCATGGTTAAAGAATTTGGTGATGTCGGTGCAGAGATTTCTCGTCTAAGGATGTCAAAAGGAGTGGCGTACCTTCCTCTTGTATGCAGCGAAAGAGCGGTAGAAGGAAATCAGGGAAATAGATAGATTAGATAACATCCGTTCGCGATCTTGTAGGGATGTGGTATAAGAAGACTCATCGATGGGAAGAAAAGTACAGGCGATTAACTCCTTTATGGGTAAAGGAATGATTTCGCTTTGGCTTGATGGTGGTAAAGGAGGTTCGGGCTCCTGTGTTAGTGAAGAGGCTTGATTCAAAATTTTCTCGATAGAGGCTTTTGGTTGGTATCGAAAGCTGCATGGATCTCATGAACACTCTCCTCGGCTAAGATATCTGGTTTGTGTTCTTTGTTGGGAGAGTGATTCGGGAATGGTTTGTTGAAGATTTTCAAATTTCGGTTGGCAGGGGCATTAGGATTATCGAGGGTTATATCCCCTGCGTCAACCATTTCCTGCACTATGTTTTTCAACATCTTGCAGTTTTCATGACTATGTCCTTTTACACGGTGAAAGTTCTGACGAAGTCATTTTCTTTGTACCGAGGAAGGTATAGCGCGAGTGGAGTCAGCCCGGAGTGAGGTTTAACGGGAGGCAAGGTGATAGCTCCGGCCTTGAGCAATTTTTCCAAGATGACACCATAGGTTTCTCCCAAGGGAGTGTAATTGATGGGCTCTGCTTTATACTTATAGGTGGTTTTTGGTGGGGTATTAGACGGTGTTTGAGATTTAACCATCACCGCGTGGACAGCTCCTTTTGATTTAGAAGAAGTGGACGCGTGAGGAGTGGTGGTATTTGGTTTATTGGTAGAATCAGGAGTTCGGAAATGGGGTTTTGTTGCGACCGCAATTTCTCTTCTTCTAGGCTCGAATTTCTAGTTTTAGAGCCATGGTAAAGGCCTCATCAAATGTGCGGAAAGTTTGAATTTGAAGAGTAGGAGAAATGTGCTTAGCACATGCCCGCGTGAAAAGTTCGATAAGTTCAGCCTGAGGCAAGGCATATGTAAGTTGGTTGATAAGGCGCGCCATCATCAAGCGAAATCTGCGATAGATTCATCTTGGTTGTCGAATGGCATAAAGGTCGGTGATGGATACTTTCTTAGCAATGTTAATGGAGAAGTGATCCAAAAAGATTGGGCTAGTTGGTTAAAAGAGAAGATTGAGTCTTGGGTTAAAGCAACTGTACCACTCAAGGCGGGTCTTGATAAGGACATGGGAAATGTGCGAATGTAACAAAGGCATCATCATGGGCAATCAAATAACAAGCATGTCTAAATGATCGCAAGTGTTGTTGAGGATCCTCTTTACTATTAAAATGCGAGTAAATTTCGGCAATTCCCATTGAGGAGGATATGAGTGAAGAGGGACGAGAAGGGTGAATAGGCTCTGACAAACTTGCTCGTATGTCGAAGCACTACGACTTCCCAGAAAGCGAAGCCTCTAGATTTTGCATTTTGTCCATCATTTGTTTGATGAAATCGTGGTTGGATGAGATGATGGTGCGGTTGTGGTAAACGGAGGCAAATTGGGCCAGGGCCTCCATTTGGACAATGGTGGGGTTAAGTGTTGATAAGGTATGGAGGATGAATATGTTGAGGCGACCAGAATAGGATGTCCCATATAAGATGTTGAGGTTCTTGGATACGTGTATGGGAATGAAAAGGTAGGCGGAGCTTGAGAAGGAAAGCTTCGTGTGGATAGGTGGCGAGAGAGCAAGTCATGAATGGAGTGGTTTGCAGAGAGATGAGAGTAGGGCGATCGGTGGTAATGATATGTGGGGTCAAGATTAGCCAAAGGAAAGCCAATCTAAGTCGTATGAATCTCTGAAGCTGTCGGATTGGGAGATGGGGCTAAAGGTGCAGGAAGCAAGGCGGTGTTATCAGGCGGAGTGGGCGCTAAATGAGCAGCTATACTAATAGGCATGCCAACAAGGAGCTGACCATCAGGCGTACGGTCGAGGCATGAGACAAATAGTATTATGCAGCACTAGGATTAGCATCTAGAAACTTGGCAAAGTCCTTATCTCCCACAGGGAATTTTAGGAACCTCGGCGATATCAGTAGGATTCCCCACGAGAATGTGAAGGGTGATTCGAGGTAAAGAAAGCAGAGCAAGCATGTGAAACCATAGCGGTGGCTTGCTTTGAGTGATAACAACCATGGATAGGTGTTCACGGTAGGGTTTCAATCTATCGAAACGAAAACAAACTTCAGGCTTGGTGAAATTGGTAGGTTCTTTGGTTTGTCGGGGTTGGAAAAGACGATAACCGATATCGGTCTAATGTAACCGATGTCGGTTATACTATATAGCGGCGTCGGTCGGGTAACCGATGTCGTGTAAGAAGTCTGGGCTAACAAGATATAAAAGGCTGCTAATTTGATTTTTAACAACGTTTAGTATACTTGTCAATTATTGATCACGAAAGGCAGTATGAGAAAGAAAACGAGAACTAAAAACAAGCAAGATGTACACGCAAATCCAGAGATTAACCCTAGGGTTAATTTTAATTATTAATGAGCTTATGCCTTTAGATGTAGAATGATGTCAGAATCCTAAACAAAAGACTTAGGGGAAATGTCAAGTTTGTTTTGGCTTATAAGGTTACCTCAATCGGGCGGAGGAATACCGCGGAAAAAGGGGGGATGTTTGAGCTGTTGTGTTAATTGTGAAGTGATTCGGTATGTGTTGTGCAGTGAATGTAAGATTAATTTCTTGTCAATACCATGGATATCACCCCCACGTGTACGACCTATTACTTAATCTATGTTTACTAGAATTGAAAACAACAAGCAAGGATGCCAATGCACGTGTTTTAAACCCAAATCGAAAATGATATTCGATGAAGCAAAAGAGATGACTTTCACTAATGCAAGATGCAAAAAAACAAAGCAAGTTCTTTTACCAAAATAATAAAATACCTTGTGAATATCTTTAGAAGAAGAAAACAGCAAGTATGCTCCCTATATGAAAGCAAGCAAGAAATAAAGAAACCCAAAATGGGTCCCACCGGGCGTGCCAAAATGTTTCGCTCGGAATGTTTCGACTTCTGGGAATAGAGTTGCTTCTATCCTTTCATTCCTTTTAGAAACAGATAAGGGTTAGGGCTAGGAGGAATACATGGAATGTCGAGATGGTGTGCGCGTACCGTAGAGGAAGATCAGGCTGACTGCGAAGAACTCCTTTTTGTCTTGGAAGGACTACCTGTAAATAAGAACACAAGACCACAAGATTTTGATTAGACAATAAATGAGGAAACTACCTTGGGCCCAGGAAATATAAAACTTCCTTTCGAAGGTGGTCAGTTTCCCTGCTAATATGAATTAACACAAAAGACTGTAAAATATCAATCAAATTACTTCGTTTGGAACAGATAGGGGAAAGGCTGATTTCTGGTTTGTAGTCTGGGTAACCGATACCGGTTACTGGTAACCGATGTCGGTAGGGTTTAGGATCTGTAGGTTGGTTGTTTTGTGGGGTGTTTGTGTTATTTGGTAGATGTGTGTTATTTGTAAGAAAATTTGTATATAGGTGATATTAGGAAATAAGGTGATGAGAGGTAGATGAATGATAGTTAGATGTAATATGCCTGCTGGGTAGTGGATTCGAGGATGGATTTATGAGGATTTGTGATTCAAAAGGCATAATAAATGTTATAACGAGAGGACATGCAAGATGTGACTTCTTGGTTTTGACAAAGATGCAAGTTGATATCCTTTGCTGTAAACACTTCTGGTATCTCCACTCGTCTCTACTTGGTCAAGTGAAGATCTGGACTCTGTTCCTCGCTCCCAATGATCTCTGTTGATTCAAAATCCTTCCACCTTTGATTTTGGTTTGGGAGCCCATTTACGAGGAGCCGATGGCGGTTACGTAACCGCGGCGGTCGGTAGTAGGAACCGGCATCGGTAAGGAAAAAGTAGGCTATTTTTAGTAAAATAGCCCACCTTCCTAACTTTTCTCCCGAGAGATCGGTTGCGGGCTTGGTCAAATGACTAGAAGGTCGGTTTTGGAGTGCGAAAAGGGTCATTAGTTATGGGTGTAGGTGTGGACCAAGTTATGGGTCTTAATTAGGTTAGTTTAGGGTTAGGGCTAGGTCATGATGAAGTGGCAAAATGAGGTGGTATCATAAGAGAAACACCAGGAAGGATTTAGGAGAAGTGAGGTGATGTGATCAATTACAGGTTTAATAAATAATTGTGTAAGGTTTAGGTGATGAGGTTAGTAATTAACACCACACTCGAAATAAGATAAAAATAAAGCACAAAAAGATGGATTTGGGATTAGAAAACACTTTCCATCAGGCGGATGGAAGAGTTGAGTTATCTATGTGGAGTTGATGGTAGACATTAATGTGCTCGAGGGAAGGTGGAGGAAGTCACCCCTGTTCCCGACATCATAAGAGAAACACCGAGGGAAGGATTTAGCGAGAATTAAAGGCTTAGGAGAAGTTGAAGGATGAAATAAATGGGAGTTCCTAAACTCCTCGATTTTGAGTAATGGGTTGACCATGCAACATATTCTCCCATTCTTCCATTCTTTATTTATATTATTCCAATTCCACTATTATTTTTTCTTTGGAGTAGATTTTTTTGCCTTAAAAAATTTTTGGTCATTAATATTTTGATTCGGGAAATGTGAAGGATTGTCGAGGAAACAATCGAGATTAGTGTGGGGTGATGTTGGACCCATAAATTAACTAATTACCTAAGGTGTGAAGGTTTGTGGCACACGGAATCGGGCGTGAAGGCGCACGTGGAAGTAGCTTTTAGGATGCGCAGGGGTCATTCCCGGGAAGGATGGATTCGGGACTTAGTGGGTTTTATACAATGGGTAAAGACGTGTTTAGGAAACAGATGGAAAAGCAACCGAGATACGGTTATGGATAAGCTATGAAGAATTGCATCTCAAGAAAAGGATAGTCCAGGGCATCAATGCAATTACCATGAAAGGATAAGGAGCCAAGTTTATTATGGATTAGCTGGAACTTGCATGTTAAGGGATACTCAATTGAGAAAATGCATGATGACATTTGGCATGTTCTTGGGTAGTGGTAGGAAATCATGAAATATTCCTTTAGGCCTTCTCTTGTAATGATGAGCAGTTAGAAGAGATTCCTTCAAGTTCCTCTCTATGGATGTTCTTGCATGAAATCGAGAGAGAGAGAGAGAGAGATACATCTAGTGAATATGTGTAATATATGATTGTAAGCTTAATAATGAAGCAATAATAGAGAGTATGTAAAATCTCTACGATGTAATATCTCCATCCATGGAACTATTTTGATGTACTATTGCATTTTTTGTAATTTCATGAATGAATATAATCGAATGGTTCTGAACATCAGTGTGATGGATCTTGATCTGTGCATTTTATTTTATGTTCATGGGCATAATACCAGTGTTCTTAATGCTAATCATGATTTAGTTCTACTTCTATTATATTATGATCACGTTATTCCACATTACAGTGCATTAGACTAGGATTTAGTTCTTAATCTTGATTCGAAGAATGGGTGTGTTCATTGTCTGTTTGTGTAAACATCTCCTTATTAAGGGAGAAAATTATCATAAAGCTCACATAAAAGAGGGGCTCGATGCCTATGTGTGCCTCGGGTGAGCTTCAGGACTAGTCAGATTGGTGAAGCAAGAGGTAAATAGATCTTATAGGTATAGATGGTACATGAATCATCTCTACTAACATCCATTCTTCCTTAAATTTTGGAATACCTATGAGAACAAAAACAAAAGAGGCTAATATATCAGCCTCTTGATTTTGTTTCTTAGGTAAATACACAATGTTAAAGGCATCAAAATATTCAATAAGATCTCATACCCTGTACTTGTATCTTTTGAGATATGAATTTTTTCATTGATAATTTTTCCTTACTTGTTAACTGAAACATATAAATCTCTAAAGACCATTATTTCTTTGAACTTGTGTTTAATAACAAATTATAGTCCTAAATCTAAGGCTCCATAGTTAACTAAATTACTAGTGTAAGGGAATTGTAATATGTAGTAAGTAAAACATTGTTGGTTCTCAAGATATTTTAAAACAAATCCTACTCCATAACCTTGTTTGGAGTAGGCTCCATCAAAATGTAAATTCCGATAACCTAGGATGTTCTGGGTCTCCTTGGACAATGTTGCTTATCCTACATCAAGAGTGAATACACCAATATCAGTTGAGTAGAATTTGACCTCTTCATTTTTTTGTTGTACTAAATGATCATATGTTTCAATTTAGGCTCTCTTTTTATCCTAATTTGGTTTGTGATACCTCTCCATGACAGATACATGTAGTAACAATCATTATAAATATATCCATTTAAAAATCTATACCAATCACGGCTTAACAACATACTATAGGCCTTGGGGATTTCAACAACTTATATGTCCATTAATTGTTGAATCTTGGGTTTAGAGGATAATTTCATGTAGACATTGAGGAGTTCCCATATCACATGTACCTTGGAATTTTCTAAATGAACCACTACTCTATCTGATTTGATTGGGGTTAGGTCAAGTTTCTTACATATACTTGAAGGCATGATGTTAGTAGAGGCTCCATAATCTACTAGGAACTTATGTAGGATCTTCCCAAAGATCCTAATAGTGGGTAAGAAGGGTGGGACTTAAACCTTTCTTTGTATAAAGATACATTGGCATGGGAAGAATTTTTGAGGTCCTTCATGTTCTTGCTAGTTAGGTATTTTAATAACAAATTTTTTATTCTATAATCGGAACTAGTTCATGAAGGGTAATGTTTTCCTTAATATTCTTCATATACTCTACAATATTATACCCAATTTTAGAAGTACCAACACAATTTTAGAAGGATGAGGATGATTATTAGCCTTTCGATCGGGTGGTGGTTTGTTGTTATTTGGAGGGATTGAAGTAGTCTTGTATTTCTTGTTCTTATATACATAGTTAGCTTTCTAGTACTTGTTGAAATGCATGTACATCATCTATATTTTCCTCTAGTTCATTTTAATCCTATGAAGGAAAACAATATGTTTCAACCATCATAACAACTTTGGGTGGATTTACATTGTCGAGATGAACTAGAAACATAATTAGTATTATGAACTATTTCATAATTATCTAGTTCATTTTGAAAGAATTCAAAAGCACATGGAAAATTTTAACACAATATAATTCTCCATGATTAGTATTAATATGAACTCTACACTAATTAGGTAATTCAATTTCACATACATTTATTCTGACATCTTATTTTGGAAAGATTTTACATGTTTTTCATTGTTCATATTAAAGGTATTATTATTATACCTCTGGTAAGTATAATTTATATTTTATTTTTCCTCTCCAATACTTCCTACTTGTCTTTGTAAATTCAAGAAATTATGGCTGAAATTTCACATTATTATTTAGATAGAGTGTAGTTCTCCTTCACGGTCTTCTCATTAGTTATTTGGGTGTTAGAATTATTGATTAGGAATAAATCATGACTATTGTTCACTTATTTATCATCAAAGGGTGTAGGGTTGAAAAATCATGGTTCTTATTTTGGGGAAACATAGCTATTGGGTAAAGAATTCAATACTAGTGTCTACATGGGATTTGACATGTTTTGGTGACTTGAGGAAACTAGTTCGATTTGTATTCCAAATTGAAAAAGTAGCATACCCTTTAGGTTAAATTTGTTCATCAATTTGAATTTCTTTGAAAATGTATCTATCATGGTATTACTATTCTAATATCTTCTAAATAATATTATAGTCATGGGATCCATATCATTTTTATAAATCTCTAGAGCTAAATTAGTTGTGAGCTTGTATGGGTATATGGTTAGGCTATAGATCTTTTATAATATTTTGTTGAAATATATAATGGCCTCCTTGGTATCCCTTTATGATGTAGGAGAATCCTTGTACATATAATTTTTTTAGTTTTCATATTTAATTAGGTGTCTTAGGTCAATTTAGAGGTCCATGTTGTGTCTCTAGTCCATTTGGACTCTTAAACATGTAATAAGTGGTCTTTTGGAGATTTACTACAAAAACCACAATTTGAATATTTGAAAATTTCCTAAAGGTGTTTATAGTGTTAGAAGTTAGTCTAATTTGAATAATGATGTAATAAAATATGTAAATGGGGCCAAGAGACTTATTCACTACTCTACTAAGGCCTTAACTCATGGTGGTTAGTCTAAGCCTAGGTGAGTTAGTTGGTTTCCACCATAATTACCTCCTTTTCTCATGAAAATGAAATGTACTAAAATGTAGAGCAGATGATGGGTTAGTAGAGGAAAATAATCCCTAGAGAAAAACCATGGTGGCTCAAAAGCCTTGTGTAATGTCAAGAAATGGATAATTGGAAGGACTTTCGTGAAAATTTATTGTGAATTAAAATGAATGTTTAAGAAATAATGTATAAATGATTGTGATAGTATTATAAATGTTATAAATGGTTTTTATTGTGTTTATAGGTGTTTGAATTCTATATAATCCCAAGGAAGACAAGGAAAAATACATGAGGATGTTATAAAGGAAAAAAAAATAGTCATAGGAAAGTGAATTGGGTGTGTGAATGAGGTAAGACCAAGTATATACCTTTATTTAAGGGAAGGGATTTGAATAGGGGTTTAATGTGAAGTTTTATTACTAAAGAATACTAATATAGAATAGTGATAAGGGTTAGAAGTAATATCAAACACTTTTTATATGAGCATCTAGTATAGAACTCTGTTATCATAACCCCTTGATGATTACTTGATTAAGAATGATTTATTTCTAGGTTATGGAGTGATGACATGTAAATGAAGGATGATGGTATAAAATTGAGGTATGAATGTGGATATTAATTTTTCAAGATATATGTAGACACAAAATTATGCACTTTGGTACATTTATAGGTCCATAAACACATATTAACATTCATATGATTCATAAGCAAGAAAATTAGTAATTGATAACTGTCTTTGGCCTTTTGTCTTTGTTTTATGTTGTCTATCCGGTCTTGCACACCTACTGACCTAGTCAATACTTTACTTGCATATATTTTATGACTTCAAACACTAGCTCCCAGTCAATATGGTAGCACCCAAGAACTCTCATCCCCTCTAGGTGCCCCGATCTCTTTCCACCTTACTCACTCTTTTTGGGCCATTTTATCTTTTGGGCCTCTTATTTTCTTATGGATCAGCCTTCCGGTTATCAATTATGAAATTCAAATAATTAAATCATATAAATACATATCTATGTGACTAAAATAAAGGACTGGAAGATCTAAGAATTATCACTATCACCTAAGATTACAGTTAAAAGGATCCTAAAGAACTTCAAAGCATCCATTTGGCATGCGATCAAGGGAAAAGGGACTACATTTTCTATATACATATCATAGAAAGGGAAGTTCATTTTACCATCCACACATCTATATGTATTGGTACATCTAACTACAACTTTGTTATCAAGTGCAATTGTGTAAGGGCATCCTAGGGCATGATTCTTATACAAAAACATAAGAACTACATGGAATTTGAGATGTAGTACAACACTTGATTGTAAGCTCACTCTATCTAGTGAATATTGGGGTCGATACGACTCCCCATATTACATATTTATTTTTGGATTTGATGTGGTATTGTGGGTTTTATAGGTGAATATTTGTTGTGCGGGTTGCAAGTACATCGTGATCATAGTGAGACACACATACGACTACCACAAAATATTTGTGACACTTGTGCAAAATAGTAAAGATAAGGATCGACCATTTTTGTAGTCACAAATGCCCATTCTGAAACATCGGTGCCCGGGATCCATTGTCCTACCATGGGCACCCATGTCCAACCTGTTTCATGACCTACAAAATTTATTCAGAGAAATAACGATGTATATCACCTCATGTTCACTAATTTTCCAAGCTCATACCGAGTCCCAGATTGCTTAAATCAACTAAGTCCATTCCTCTTTCTCTTGCACTTAGGATTTCATACTATATTAGCTTATTGCTTGAGTCAAATATATATTTTAGTATTTATTTATCATATGTGAATCTAAACACGGGGTTTAGAATATAAAGTCAATTTTTGTTAAATCAATATCTCACAAAGTCTAAGTAAAATAAAACAAACTAGAAACCTACCTTGTTACGGGACTGAGAGATAGCACAGTACGGTGGTTTTGAGATCAAAATACTATATAATTCTAAGAATTAACTACTTAAACTTATTACAAAAAGGATTAATATTGGATTCAGGGTGTGTAATAAATATTAAATAAGTTTCATGCATTAACAAGAGGATCTAGTGCCAAAATCCGAGATTTTAGGTTTAGGCATGTATGTGTGCCCAATTTTGAGGGTCTATGAGGATATTTTGAGTGTAAATTCATGCTTTGAAGAACTTTGGAGTAAAGAAGATGATATGATACATGTATTGGTGGCAATATTATTTTAAATAAATGTATGAAATCAAATAATTAAGAGTTTAAGTGGAAATGGAAGTGAGTACACAATCCTTCAATCAATTCTATCGCAATCATACCCAAAATGAGAAAAAATATTCTTACACAAAAATATAAGGAAATATTGGTCTAATAAGTTGGATGGAGTAATGATTATGTTGTTAATTCCTTATAAGTGAGGTAAAAAGGTTTGTAGAGTCTTACTCATGAAGCTCTCTTGATTGTCATGTAACAATCTATTAAGAAACCTAAGGGGCTTATAACAACATCACTAGAAGTGTCTTAAAAGAAAAAATTAATGTGAGTGAATTGATTGAAAGGTTATGAGGTGTTGTGATATTGGAATGAGGGGTGAAATTAAAATTTAATAATCCAAGGAAAGGTGAGGAACAAAGTTGTAGAAGACTCTGTTAGTGTTGAGAACAAACATGTAAGTCGATAAGCCAAAATGGTGAAAGAATGGATAATGAAGATAGAGAAGTGTATAAACCTTTGAGATAGCTTGAATAAGGTTGAAATATGTGGTTTTAGGTATGATAAAGGTTGAGAAGAAGTGGAAGTGGTGAAACCTAAGGAAGCCCTTAAACACTAACTAAACCTATTTGAGACATAGTTTAAAAGGAGCCATTTGAGTTGGAGGATTTATAAAGGGAATTAGCTCATTAAATTTGGCATGAAGTTGAAGGAGGATAAATGGTATCTAGAAACATATTCAACTTTTCTTGAAAAATTTTAGATTATCTCAGACACAAAGCTTTTTTTTTTTACTTGAAGGGCTAGTAGGAAGGGCTAATTGAGAATTCTAGGAAGAGAATACATTTTTATGGGATATGATTTGAACCTTGAAACTTTGGAATCACCTTAATGAGCTTAATTGGTATTAGAATATCTTGTGATCGGGGATAATTCTTTGTATTTTGTAATTTTCATCAAAATTTCCTATTTTACAAGGCTACAAGTAATGTTAGAGGTTTACTGAGAAAATTGATATAAATGGTGGTATGAAACTTCTTGCAGGGTCTAAACACTTTTATCATGTGTATTTAAGCATGTTCAAAGTGGTTATATATTCGATTCGGTGTTTTGGTACATTTTAGCCTTTGAAGAAGATTTCTATTCTTGATATAAAATATAGTACTTGAGTTTTGGTGATTAGGCATATGAGAATAATATAACTAATGATTTAAGTTTTGGAGTTTGTGTGTTATGAAGAGTTGATCATGGAACCTCTACATAATATTGGTATCGATTAGTAAGATCAAGGAATTTGAATTTTTCTATTTAAAGGTAAAGTTGATTTTTGTTAAGAATCATTTGTATATAGGTGTTTTACAAATTTGGATGAGTTTATTGAATTTTTTTAAGTTAACAATTTTCCTTCTTCATAAAAAGTGGGTAAAGATAAGGTTTCTCCTTGTGAGAGAATAAATAAAAGAAAAGTGAAGAAAGAAGAGAAGTAGATAAAGAGAAAACAGGAAAATCAAAAGATTAGGTGTGCAAAAGAACCTAAGTAATACTTGAAACCAAGTGAAATAGACTTGTTTGGATAAGATGAATGAAGATAAAGTGGAAATGATGAATAATTTTCTTGTTCATAAGAAATAAGGAAAAGAGAAAGAAAAGAAGAGAGAGAAACAAAGAAAATAATAGAGAATGAGAAAACTAAAGGAAAAGAAAATATTGTGGGAAGAGCAAGAGATACACAAAGGTAAGAGCAATGCAAAAAAAAGGAATGGAAACAGTGTTAAAAATATGGTTAAGTGGCCTATAAGGACACTCATGGAGAGGAGAAGGAAAATACGGCTAAGAGTATGGATAAGGGAAGAAAAAAGAAGACTAAAGAGGATGAAATGTAACCAAGAGGAAGAAGAAATAAGATAAATTGTGAGAGAAGAGTTCAATTGTGAAGATGAAATTGAGAAAATGCAAGAACAATCATAGTTTCAGTTTGTATGTGAGATTAGAGAGCAATTAGAGGCTGAAATACAAGCACTAGAAATTGATTTTAATGGTAAAGAAGAGAGGTGTGATGAAGAGGAAGTTGTGATGATGGATGAGAAGAATAAAAATGAAGAATAAACATGTGAAGAAACAAAAAATTATCTTTATTTTTCATTTAAGGTTTTGTGTAATTGTGTATGTGCAGGTTTGATTGAAGAAGAGATAAAGTTCATTGAAAAAACAACTCTTAAAAGTGCTCAAATGAATAGGAAAATGATAGAAATCCCCATTTTGAGGAAAAATACATGATGAATAAGATGAAGACACATGGTGAAGAAAAAAATAAGCATGATTCTAATGACGATGAGAATAATATAACAGAGAAGAGAAGGAACTTACAAGTACAACATGATTACAAGAAAAGGATGAAAGGACTTATTATATAGAGCTCAATTCTCTCCACTTTGGGAGTATGATACAGGATCATCCTTGTACATAGTATAGTTTTTAGTTTTCATAGTTTATTAGGTGTCTTAGGTACATTTGGAGGTCCATGGCATGTCTCTAGTCCTTTTGAACTCTTAAGAAGGTAATAAGTGGTATTTTAGATGTTTCCCTAAAAAACCATAATTTAAAAATTTAAAATTGTCCTTAAGGTATGTATAGGGTTAAAAGTTAGTATAAGTTGAAGAATGGTGTAATAATATATGTAAATGGGTCAAAGAGACTCATTCACTACTCTAATAAGGCCTTAACTCATGGTGGTTAGTCTAAACTTAGGTGAGTTAGTTGGTTTCCACCATAACTACCTCCTTTTATCATCAAAATGCAATGTATTCGAATGGAGAGGGGATGATATGTTAGTAGAGGAAAAGAATCCCTGGAACAAAACCATGGCAACTTAAGAATCATTTTGTAATATCACAAAATGGATAATTGGAAGGACTTTCTTGAATAATTCTTGTGAATAAGAATGAATGTTTAAGAAAAATTTTATAAACGATTGTGATAGTCTTGTAAATGTTATCAGGGATTTTTTATTGTGTTTATAGGTGTTTGAAGTTGCTATAAACCTAAGGAAGACAATGAAAAATATTCGAGGATGTTAGAAAGGCAAGAAAACAATCATAAACAAGTGCATTGGAATGTGTGTATGAGGTAAAACTAATTATCTACCTTTTTAAGGGAAGATATTTGAATAGGGGTTTTATGTGAAGTTTTATCACTAAATAAGACTAATATAGAACATTGATAAGGGTTAGAAGTAAGATAAAATACTTGTTTATATGAGCATCTATTCTATAACTCTATTATCACATTCCCTTGATGATTACTTGACATGTAAATGAAGGATGATGGTATGACATTGAGGTATGGAGGTGGATATTAAGTTGTCAAGATATCTCACAAAGTCCAAGTAAAAGAAAACAAACTAGAAACCTTACCCGTTACGGATTGAGACACCTGGTACAATGGTTTTGAGATCAAGATAATGTAAAGTGCTAAGAATTAACTACTTAAACTTATTACAAAAAAGGATTATCGGTGGAGTCAAGGTATGTACTAAATATTCAAGAAGTTTCAATGCATTAACAAGAGGATTAGTGCCAAAATCTTTGAGATTTTAGGTCTAGACTGCTGTGTGTGTGTGTGTGTGTGTGTGTGTGTGTGTGTGTGTGTGTGTGTGTGTGTGTGTGTGTGTGCATAGTTTTGAGGGCCTAAGAGGATATTTTGAGTGTAACGTCATGCTTTGAAGAACTGTAGAGACGATAAGAGGATAAGATAATGGTATTAGTGGCAGAGTCTTGTGAAGTAAGGTATGGACTTAGAGTGTTAAGATTTTAAGTGGAAAGGGAAGCGAGTATACATTCCTTTAATCAATTCTAGGGATAGTCATACCCAACTTATCTCAACTTATTTTTAAGATTTATAGCTATGCTCTAATACCACTTGATGCATGAGCTAGTCAAACCTGGAAGATCCTACCCATTTGTAGAGTTCATATAGTAGAATAGAAATAACACAACACACTAATTTCTCTATTAATTCAAAATTTGTAATACACTATACAATAATATAGCCTCTAACGGGGCTATTACATAGTTTATAACAAAACTCTATATTATTACAAGGGTGGTGTTACATGCTTAAAGACTCTTATAGGCACCTCTATCTCTCCTCTCAAGATTTGGAATGCTCAATCCTATTAGTACTTCCACTCTTCCTTCAACAAACCAAAATAGAATGTTTATCCTTGATTACACATGATTATTTCCAATATTTCCTCAATTCAAATTTCCCTTTATATAATTCTCCTCATCCTCTAGAATTCAAATTCAAATACTTGCTCATTAATTTCATTGAGATAACATGGCCTAGTTGTTGATAAACTCTTCTATAATAATCCATTCCATTTTCTTATTCAATGGTTTGTCCCCTTAACACATGGTTTACTCATTAATACTCACTTACTCCCTTTTTATTTTTAGACTTGTCCTCTAGTGCCTTTGGTCTATGCGTAAACCATCCTTTGTTAAGTTCTACACACTCGATATTCTTAACTATCTTCACACTCCTCCTTATACTCTATTGTGAAATTCTCATGCTTGACCTTCATGCCCTTCCAAAACATGTACATGTATATCCTTACACAAATCATTACACTATATTACACATATTCTTATTCAAAATCCTACTTCTCACCAACTATTCCACACACTTTATAATATAAAATATTATGTAAAAATTCAAGACACTCCCACATGACCACCAAAACAATCTGACATGCCTCCTATGTCATGTCCATCCTTGTTAAGATTTCATGTTCCAATACTCAATCACAATTTCTAAGCTATGAAAAAAATATAACCTTTTTCCCCAATGCTCTTGCATCACTCCTTAAAGGAGGTGTCATCCTAGTCCTAACAATAAACAGTAAGGGTAGTGCTTCTAGAAGAGTTTTCATTTTCTCAAGTTGTACTCCTCTCACTCATATGGTCCTATTAGACCAAAACTTTTAGAAGATGCTTATTTCATATCTTAATGTCATGGGTTACTATCACTTTTAATAACTCTAACTACATTGTCTCCCCATCCTATACTTGTAGATTTGTCTAGTCCAGATATGGAAGGATCAAAATATAATTTATAAATAAATATATATGTGATTATGAATCACGAGAGATGGAAGGAGGAAGATACATCTTCTAAGGCACGTGGATAAAATTTTAGATTATTTTGAATGGCCAATAAAATCTAAGATTCAATTTAGAAAATGTTCCAAAATTAATATAATTTTTTTGGGGATGTACACTCAAACATACCTCATCACCAAGTCCAAATTATTTAATAAATATCTTAAGGTTGACATAAAATTTTTATTTATTAGAGGATCCTTTAACCTTTTTCTAATAATATGAATTTGTTCGCCATATGTTTGTAATTTTTTTACTCTATTAAGGAACCTATTGCTTAGGACATCCCAAATGAGGGGAATCCTACATCTTCTTCCATATAATACTTCAAAAGGAGTCATATTAAGAGAAGAATGGTAAATTTTTCCATAGGAAAATTATATTAAGTGAAGATACTCTTCCTCCTTATATTTCTTATCCATGAAAAAAATTCTCATCATGCCTTCCACAACTTGGTTTATTCACTCTTTTTTCCCAACCATTTCTTGATGAACGTGGAATTAAAGTTAAGTCTCATTCAAAGAAAGGATATTATATTTTTACGAAACTTGGAAATAAATATTTTGTCACTATTAAAATTGATCATTTCAGGAATAACATGTAACCTAAAACTAATTTTGACAAATCTTTCCATAAAAACTAGGGCATCATACTTCAAAATTTCTATAATAAAGTGATCCATTTTTGTTATCGTTTCTACCACTAGTAAGATAGTATCATGCCTATTACGGTTTAGAGTTAACCTAGATATAACATATATAGAATGGAAATCATATTATCTTTTGACATGTCATGAGGATATAAAATTACTCTTGGATGGTAATGTTTAGCCTTAACTCATTGACATCCAAATATATTACTATGAACCAACCTAATTTATTTCTCATTCTTGGCCAAAATAGAATTGTTTTAACTCATGATTCATTTTATGAGTCCAAGATGAGAAGAATGAGGATCCTTGTAAAATTCCCTCAATACTTTCCCACACAATTTACGTTAAATTGACACATTGATCTCTATTAGGATCAAAGAAGTAATCAACAAAACATGTTCATGTTAGGGCCAAGATTCTTCTATTCTTTTATTGGTTGAGTTCCACATTGGGAACCAATGATTCATTTTATTATTTATATTATTTAGGAGTGAGTGAGAATCTCATAAGAGATAAGTGTGAGAAATTTTGGAAAATAAGAATAGTTGTAAATGTTAATTTAAGAGAAGAATATATGCACAAAGTTAGATAAAAAAATACAATAAAGTAAGAAGGTGTGAACTTGGTGGGATAGTAAAAAAAAGTAGAAAGATTACATCAACAACAATATAAATGTGCTATAAATAAAAATATCAAAGATATGTAAGTAAAATACTTGCATGAAAGATAAAGAAAGGTGGTGCATAAAGAAAAGTTGCGAGGTAAAAATATAAGTCTTAAAGATAGGTGAAGAAAGCATGTAAAATAGAAAAGTAAGCATCCAAAAATGGTAGAGGTTCCATGCAAATAAAAGAGTGGGGAGATAAAGACAATTAGAATAACACTACTCCAATGTAATAGTTAGGAGTTTTTCAGAACCTAAGGGTGATTATAGTTTTATTCAAACTAGTGAAGGAAAATCCACATCAGTATAAATACCCCCTAGGGATCACACACAGAGAGAGAGAGAGAGAGAGATTATGTCTAAATTAATAATATAAGGTGTTGTATTATGGACCATTTTTGTGTGGTTTTATGCAGATTATGTCTAAATTAACAATATAAGGCGTTGTATTATGGACTATTTTGTGTATGATTCTATGCAGATATTTTGTCTTCTTTTGCTATAAGTGTGATTGTTCCTAGATGCATTACATTATGTAACAACTCACCATCAAAATTCTATTTGAGCTGGATTCCTATAACCTCTCATGCCTTGGGTGAGCGTGCTAAGGTATGCTACCTTGGTGTGATAAGATGACATAAGGAGATAGTGACATTGGTGCATCTTTAAGATGATAAAACATCTACCCAAAACTATTAAGATGAAATGGTAAGACATGTGAATGATGTTTCAAATCGGAAAAATAATATTGAGCTCTAGTAGGATAAGATAGAATAATATTTCACGTAAAAGCATCCTGGTTAACAAAATTTCTCACCTAGTCACCCTCCAAGGTCAGGTCTTGGGTGGAGAAAACTTGAAGGGTGAGCTCTATGAAATTTTCTTCATGTGAACTTCAATGAACCTCTATGTTTTGTTAATGGTGTATTTCTTGGGAAAGATTTTTAATTAGGGAAGGAAGTATCCTTAGACCCTAGAGTATACCAAGAGACTTGCAAAACATAATGCAATATGGATGTGTGTTTTGGATTATTGATGGAAGGGTAGATTTCATAGTTATGTCCTTAAATATGTTGTGTCAAATATATCTTGTGAAAATGGAGAATTGTCAAACTTTTTTTTTGAGATGTGTGGATCAAAATTGAGGCAATTCACACTGGAAATAAAGAATCTCATGGTAGATCTAGGTATTGAGAACTTCCCCATGGAGAAATATGTTTTCCACTCACATGATAAACACATAGAGGAAGGGAAAGGAGGGTAAACAATTTATTACAACATGTATTCCTTAGGTGAGTGTACATTGATAAGGTAGTGGTATGAAGAAGCATAGAAAAATGCCATAGTTGAACAAGAACTACTTTAAAGGGAAAATTCAACCTTAGGAACTTTTGAGGAGGACCAACAACATTAGCTTAGGAAGGAGGGTGAATGAAGTGTTGAAGCATACCAAGAAAATGATGAGATGTAAAATAGGCCTAGTACTTAAGAGGATGAAGATGAGAAGTATGAAGTAGTTGGAATTCTTATTCGATAATCCTTTCCCAACCTTTCATGCTTGTTCATGCAACAAGATCTCGAGTATATATAACCATATACTTGTTGAAATAAATAGTGATGAGGAAGTGAATAAATAAAAGGAAAGGAGGTACTCGATAGTATATTCCCATTTATATTATAAGAAATTAAATAAACACCAAAGGGATTCGATTTAACCCAAATAATTCAAAAGAACAAAAGTTTGGAATAATGAGAAGTGCCCAAATAATCCAAGCACAAGGGGGTGTGCTGATAGGAGTGAAATCAAGTGTTGTGGTAAGAAATATCACACCCGAAAGTACTTTTCCATTACAATAATCAGTAATAGTTACCATGTAAACTACTAAAGCCGTGGAGGAATTGGTTCTTCGACACACTTAAAGATACAAAACAACCACAATAATAGGTTATAAAAACTACATAACATGTTCCATCACCCCAAAAATTCTATGAGATGTGAATAAATTTATCTGTAGACACTAAATCATGCACTTTGGGTATCTATCTAGTCTCGATCATATACTACTATTCGTATGATTCCTAAGTAGTAAAAGTACTAATAAACCCATGTCTTTGGTAGTCTTTATTTTCTTTTTGTATCCTTCATGGTCTTACACACACTTTCTCAATCCATATTTTTATACTTTGGCATTTCTTTGGACACCAATGCCCATCTAGGATGCCAATGCTAGGTACCCTCTTCCCCTCTAGGTGCCCCGATCTCCTTGTACTTTGTTCACATATTTTGGATCCTTTTTAGACATTTGGGCATCTTATCTTTGTACTAGTTAGCATTTTCGGGGTTAATTACAAAATTAAAGTAAGGAATCATATAAATATAAATTTGTGTGATCATAATAAATGATGAAGCATTAAGAATTAACTATCACCACCTAAGGTTTCATCCAAAGGAATTATCAAGAGCATCCAAACATCCATCTAACATCCACACACAAGGACAATGGACTACATTCTTCTACATACACACATAGGAGGGGAAGTTAATTCTTTCATGTATACATCTAATCACATTTCTTACATCTATTTATTTTTCTACGCTATCAAGTCGTCATGCACAAGAGCGTCTAGGGCACAATTTCGCAGACACGGGCACATAGAACTACATTGGAGTCTGAAATGTAGTGCAACACTCGAGTCATAAAATTACTTGTTTGATAGTTTGAGGAAAATTTGACCCCTCATTTTACATCTTTCTTTTTGGTATTTAAAGTGATTTGAGGTTTTGCATGTGTTTCATTTTGATTACGGGTTTCATGCAAACAACAACAAAGTGCAACGAGTACAAACAATCAAAGGTGATAACAAGAGTACATCTTGCAACCCTAAAAATAGGGTTTCACACCTTCTAATCAGTCAAAGATGCCCAGAGGAGGTCTAAAATGCCCAGGGTGCCCCGATCTTGCATAGGTACCCAAACCCAACATATTCGACACCTCTACATTTTTCTAAGCTCAATGTGATAGTATACACCTCGTATTTCTCAATTCTCCGATTATGTACACCTTCGGGATCATAGCGAAACAAATAAGTCATTTTATCTCTTTATTTACACTTAGGGTTTTAAATCTTATTTTCTTATTTGATTGGGTCTATTTAGTACTTAATTTTCATATTCAATGATGTTACATAGCTTAGTATTAGGCATTTATTTATTTAATATTTTCTTAATCATTCGGTTAACCCGACTCAATTCTAACACTATTAGGGTCCTTATACTTTCAATGATTTTTATTTTCCTAGGATCTTCTCATCATGGATATTTATATTAATGATTTCCTACTGATTAACCTTGAATTAAGAGCTAAAATAATTACGCTCTTGGCTACTACTCGCATTCCTTCTTATATTCATCCAGACATAGTATATACCACATTCGTAGATGAATTTTCTCAACACATTGGTTTTCCATCTAATCCATGTTGCCGATCTTGTTGTTTTCAACAATGACTCAACTTTGTACCTCATAATTCACATTTATAATGTGGGTATCAAACTCACCATAGTCGATAATGGATCTAATCTCAATCTTTGCACTTTATAATTCATTGAACACCTCATCCTTTACTACTACAAATGCTAGTCCATAATTGATTTCTCTTCACACATATGATGGTTCTATTCATCCATGCATAGGCCACATTACTTTACCTATAACCATCTCGAAGAAAAAATATTTCCACGGTTTTCTTTAGCATTGACTTCAGATTAAATTTAATTTCTTAATTGGTAGGCCATGGCTTTATGCCATATAAGAGGTACCTTCTATAGTATGTCGATGTGTTAAGATCTTACATGATGGCATAGAATACAAAGTAACTTTTGATAACAAACCATTTAAATATTGCAACCACTACACTCCCTACTCCATCATTAGTTACTATTAATGACCCACAACCCATGGATTCTTCGTCTCATTTTCCACCACTTGAAGGTGTTATTTTCATGTTAGATTTTGTCCCACCTACATCATCGTACCCTCCTACTTCTAATAATGCTATGATACTTTATCGAGGGCATGTATATACATTAGACATTGTACCACCTTCATTATCTATACATGAACAACCTACATCGGTGATGCCTCCTTTCAAATGCACTCTTTTCATAAAAAATTTATTTCTGGTCACACATTCCATTCAATCCTAATATTTATGACACTATTTGCATACTCAATGGTATGACTCAAATTGGTTTTACACTTTGAATGATTTCCTACTTACCACCTTATTCACCACATCTATATCATGGACATGTTTTCATTACTGCTACTTACAGTCTCCAAGTATTTCATCTTCCAATCTTTGTCACATGCACTCCATATAATTCACCTCTTAGTCTTAGCAAATCTTGGATTGACTATATTGGGGGCATGTTAGATCTTGATCATATTGACATCTCATTCCCCATTCCTTTTGGCCATGTTTTCATTTGCAAATGACTCATTTCTTGGCTATTCACAAAACCTCACTCGTTGGTATGCACATGGATGTCCATTACCACCTTTCATTGACGAGGAATATGCAATGGGCATGTACAATTTACGCCTCAATGGATCTTTTCTTGATCAACCTAATATAATTGCTTACCAAGTCTCAGATGCTTCTCCATTTGGTTTTGACCATGAAAATGATGACCTCTTAGATGATGTTACTTGATCACTCTCATGATACATACTTTGGGGTATCATACTTATTTACCCCCTTTTAGCACCAATAAGTGTCTCACACTCACAACCCTCCACATATAGTCTTTCACATATACCATACACATCTTGATACGCTCTTGTATCATCACTATGTGATGAAAAACTCTTGTGCTTTGGTTCACACTTGCATGTTGAGGGCACACACTACACACTACACACTATACACTACACACTACACACTACACACTACACACTCACACACTACACACTACACTACACACTACACACTACACACTACTACCACACTACACACTACATCTTTACACACTACACTACACACTCACACGCTACCTTACACTACACACTACACGCTACACCTACACACTACACGCATCGCACACTCATCACATATGTTTCTTGTATCTTCTCTTATGCCTCATACACATTGCACCTTTTATACACATTTATGACACATATTTCTTACATCTACTTTTACACACTACACCCATTACCCTATGACGCACTCTAGTTCCATAGTTCATACTCGAATGCTTAAGGGTATACATTTAAAATTCACCCCACTACACTCACTCGCACACTCAGTCACTATGTTCATGCTCTATCGATCATATCTTTCTAGTGCACACTTCAAACCATTTCCTAATGAGGCACTCTTGTTCTATGGTTCATTCTTGACTGTTGAGGGGCATATATAAATGAACCACACTTCACACAAAATCATTCAAATTCTCTGGGGGCATGCTGACTCTTATCACACCGGCATTGCATTTCATTCCATCTCATCCACAACATACTACATATCTTGGTTGCATTTACTCTTGCTTTATTATTCTTACATGTACTATTATTCTTACATGTACACTTTATTACACATGCTAGATAGATACTTTGCATGTAATTATGTTTTCTATATACACATGCACGTTCACTTGCCTTCTAGTTGTGATAAAAAATTTACATGATTAATACACGTAGTATGGATACTTGGCGCAGTACCTCATACCAGTCCCACAACGAATCCTAGGGCATCCACTTTACATTACACTACATGTGTTATTGTTTCATTTTTATAGCACACTACTATATCAGATTATATACGCTTTGACATACTTTCTATATTTCTAACATGCTAACTAGCAGTTTGCTTCATTTGCAACATTTTTCTTGCATGCCTACTTACTTCCATGGTTGTCTAATTCTCCACTTGTTACTTATTTGCGTTTGTATGCCGTTGTTTGTGGGCTTGGACCTATGTATTTCCTATTTTTATTTCTTAAATGATTGCGTTTGCCACTTTGGCCTCGATTGTCTAGCAACATCATGGCCGATGTCTAATGTTTGAAATCCACTTTTTGTGGTCTATTACATGCATTCTACACTATTATGTTTTTACATTTTCTTCTTTCTTTCTAACTTACACATTTCTTTCTATATATGAGTTTGACCATTTTTTTGTATGCCTTGGTATCTACCTAGCACATTCGCTTCCCTACGAGGGAATTAGTTTCAGTTCAACGATTGATACTCCTTTGGGCCACATACTCCTCAACGATGTCACATGCACCCCAAACGAGGGGGTATCATAGGGTGAATTAGTCACCCCATATAGTAGTCTATTTTCATAGTTCAACACATAGTCAACACAATATTCGGTCTCATAAATGGTCCAGAATCGACTTGGGTCTTGACACAACACAAACACTAGCGCCCAAACCGGGAAAGTGGTGCCTAAGTACCCCTAACCCTTCTGGACACTTGTAACTAGGGAAGTTACACAACATTTTCAGATACAGTGCATTACAATATAGTTTTGAGTAGTTCACACAATGGCTTTTACAGGGATAAACAGTCCTTGACACTTGACATGCATGCACTACACTACATTTTTCTACTTTAGTGTTGGATAAAACTAGATCAGATTTTTACACACTATCTGCATTGTGCTTATAAACTTTGGGAAGTAGTTAAAGGTTGGAGGATGACACCAAAATTTTCTCCCTACAGGTTCTTCCATTCTTGGTGTGATATTGTCTTAAAAACTTGCATTCAATGCATTGGCGTGAGATCACCCAAAAAAATTGTTCTTCTATAACATCTTGGGATCCTTTCTATCTCTTACACTCATCATGGATCAAGTTCACATGTTCCTTTTCATATTTTTTACATACATAATTACATACTTTTTACTCATTTTGATTGAATTTCTCATATATGCATATGTGACTACTTGATCATTCTTCTCTTTTAGAGTTCTTCTTTATGGGAAGCAGTACTCACATCATTCACACATCATCAATGAAAACAATCGACATAAAAAAATAGGTACAAATGCAACATCTACACATACGCTCTTTCCCTAGGCTCATCATCATCACTTTTTCACTTCCTCTTCTTTAGCTTCCATGCTTCACATTTGTATCATTCCATGTTATTATTTGTCTCTCAAACACTTTTTGCCATCAATCTACATGGTTATCAGGTATGCATCTCTTATCTACTTTATGTTATCGAGCATTCACTCAACAACATAAAGTGGGGGAAAATGTAGACACTAAATCATGCACTTTGGGTATCTATCTAGTTCTGATCACATACTACTATTCGTATGATTCCTAAGTAAGAAAAGTAGTAGTTAACCAATGTCTTTGGTTGTCTTTGTTTTCTTTATATATCCTTCATGGTCTTACACACACTCTTTCCTAGTCTATCTTTTTATACTTCGTCATTTCTCATTATGGACACCAACGCCCGCCTTGACATCGATGCACAGGCACCCTTGTCCCCTACAGGTGCCCCAAACTCTTTGTACTTTGTTGACATCTTTTGGGTCCTTTCTATCCATTTGGGCATCTTATCTTTTGACTAGTTGGATTTTTAGGGGTTAATTACAAAATTCAAGCAAGGAAATCATATAAATATAAAACTATGTGATCATAATAAAGGAGCAAGCATTAAGCATTAGTTATCACCACCTAAGGTTACATCCAAATGCATTAACAAGAGCATTCAAGCATCTATATAACATCTACACATAAGGGAAAGGAACTACATTCTTCTACATACATGCATAGGAGGGTAAGCTCATTATTTCATGCACACATCTACGTACATTTCTTACATCTAGTTATTTTCTCATTATCAAGTGTGACATGCACAAGACTTTCCTAGGTACAATTCCACACACACACACACACACACACACACACACACACACACACACACACACACACACACACACACACACACATAGAACTACATTGGGTTTGAAATGTAGTGCAGCGCTCAGTCATAAGATCACTTGTTTAATAGGTGAGGATAGTCGGCCCATTAGTTTGCATATTTATTTTTGGTATTTGATGTGCTTTTAGGGTTTTGTAGGTGTTTCATTTTGATTGCGGGTTTCAGTGAACAACAATGAAGTGTAGTGGAGTACAGGTGATTAAAGGCGATAAAAGTGAACATCTCGTGACCACTGGAAAATAGGGTTTCACACCTTCTTAACAGTCACATGTTCCTGAGGAGGTATCTGATACCCCTGTGTGCCCTGACCTGCGCATAGGCACACCAATTCAACATATTCCAACAACTCTGCATTTTAGCTCCATTGTTGTGCAATGACCAGAACCTTGGATTTCTCAATTCTCTAGTTTTTACACTTTACTGGATCATAACGAAACAACTAAGTCATTTTATCTCTTTATTCGCACTTAGGGTTTTAAATCTTATTTGCTTATTTGCTTAGGTATATTTTGTACTTAATTTTTCATTTTCAACGTTTTGCATATCTTAATATTAGTCATCTATTTATTTAATATTTTCTTAATCATTATCACAATATTGTGGAATTAAAATCACAATAGAGCACATACGCAAGTGTGAGTTAATATGGTGTGCTAAGCGGATTAATTCCCATAAGCACATGGAAATCCAATTAACTACCACTCTATTAGATTTGGTACACAATTGGTACACAAAACATGATGCACAATAGGTGGTTGTGAACTATGACCAACTAAATAATGATTTCTTAAATGATTCTAACATAATTGAATTTTAGCAACAAAACATATCAACATTGAATGAGATCAAGAAATAACTCCCTAAGAGTGTGTGGATGTATGATGCACATTTTTAGACATTGATATTAAATTTCCTTTATGAGATCCATTTAACTCAACATGTAAAGTAGTTTGTTGGACGATTATTTTTCCCTTTTGACATGCACTTTCACACAAAAACATTCATAAACATGCGTGAAGCTTTGAGTGGCATTACATAAAATCTATTGAAAATTTTAACACAAGAATAAACCCATTCATAGAGGAATAGATTGTGTCATAGAAACTATGTTAGCTTATAGTGCACAAACTATGAAGTGGAGGGCATACCAAAAATAACTTCCCTCGATATAGTGTAAAAGAAATTTTCAAGTTTGAAAAATCTATGTCGATGGGCATGATGTCAAAAGGTGTCCACTACTATAACATATGATTAAAATAAATGTGTCTTGCCACTTTGTAAGATATATGATGCGGAGAGGAATTCTACATAATCAATAAAATTCATGAATCATGATCCTTGGGGTAGAGACATGAAAGCGTGGGGAAAAATAAAAATAACAACACCAACCATAACAAAAAAAATTAGGATGTCAACTATAAAATGTGAGAGAAAATTTATAGAAGAGGAGGTTGATGTATGGGTATATTTTTCCAAGAAATTGTTATAAGTGTGGCTCTGAAAATCATTACAATGCAATTTCCATGTATTCCCTATATGTGAATAATATGGGAAAGAACACAAGGTAGAATATTTTCCCAACCTCTATGTAGCTATGATGGAGAAATGTGAAAATGATGTAGGGATGATAAATATTGTGCAACATTTAATGGAGACCCTAGGAAAGGTAATTACATAGAAGGCAAATCAAAGTGCTAAGGTTTAGATAAAAATAAGAGGAGCGATAACATATAATCACCAAATGAGAACATTTAGCATGAGAACTCTCACATTGGAAGTCGCTACCTAGACACGAAGTAGTAGAAGGATATCATACGAGAAGTTACAAGCTTAGTGTGCAAGATATAAAGATAAATTGATTTTAGGCAAGAAGCACACACCAGGAATGAAGCAAAAAGGATATCTAAATTTAGAAGCTGTGGAGAGGAATTCATACCGTGAATTTAGTAGGATTCTATGTACCAAAGGTGTAATTATCCATTTTCTTAGCCAATGGTTATCTCAAATAAAAATAATGGTACTTGGAAAGTAACTAGGAAAAAACAAAATAAATAATTAAAGAGGTTAGGAAAGGAGGATTATGGCATGGAGATCTTAGTTGATGACTACATAGATGGATTAAACATTAATGAAATCTTCATAGACATGATCACCAAAGTCAACATTATTATAGAGATGCATAGAATAAAATAGAATAAGAAATGATCCATTGATCACCTCATGTTCTATTCATAGAAAACAATATATGTATTGTAGGTATCGGGGTATTAAAGCATGTCATCATTGGCATACATTTGAAGGTAAGGTTATTTGGAGAATTTATAGTAATAAATTTTTTGAAGAAAAAAACTTTCTAGAAATTATTGAAATACCATGGTGTTATGTAAATACCTCTTATATCCACTTCAAGAAGTGTTTAATAAGTTTTAAAAATGGTAGATGAGCATGATTCTTCCATATATCCTACTCAAGGGACATTGTATTTTGAAATTGTTGAAGAGCATGAATAGTTGGAACATATCTACAACATAAGAGCTGAAGTAATAGAAAAATTTTAACCAAATCAAGATAGGATCCTATAGAGATATGATCCACATTCAATTTTAGATACTACAAGTGTGGTGTGTGATAATTGGGCACATGGGTATTATGAATTGATTGGGCATAATTGTGTCACCATAAAATCAAGTAAGAAATTATAAAGTAAATCAAGACAAATTATGCGAAAAGGTATGTTAAAATACTTAACAAGGAAATCAAGGATCCAAAGCCAAGTTATCAAGGTGGTGGAAGCATCCAAGAATATCTTACCCAAATGGAGACATATATGCCCCTATAATAGGCATGAATAAATGTTATTATGTATATAATACAAGATATCTTGGCTAGATAGTGGGTCACCCACTAATCACACCTACAAACATTGGACCAAATATGTGAAGCTATGCATGTAAGGTTTGAATAAGGAAATCATACATGAAGACTTCCAAGTTATAGCAGTAAAAAAACTAGAATAACATATAAAACAATGTGAATAGACTTGGAGCTTGAGAACCGAAATGTTAAACCAGAACTATGTGTGCATACATTCCATTATACATTATGAATTTGTACACATACATGGTATGTGTATTATGAAGTTCACTAAGGAACATCCATCTAGAAAGGTGTAAAAACCAACTATAATCCACACACCAAAACTTGTTTTTCTATTTCCTACCATTTCGATGAGAAATATTTGTGATAATTGGACAATATTTTCCTATTGGAAACATATTTAAAAAACTAAATTATAATGTTATTTGGATAATTATTGATCTTGGGGTGATCTAATTAATGTTACAACTAAAAACCTCATTAAAACCTCAATTTGTGCCAAAAACAACTCAAAATGCTTTTGTTTTTTCTGGTGACTCAAAAATCCAAATTGCCTAAACTATGGAGAAAATTTAATTCTTAAAATCATCTTTCATTTAATCCATTTATTTCATGATAAGGTGGAGTATTTTTTGGAGATATGGATTACTGATTTTTTCATAATATTTTTCCCTTTTATTGGATTTTGCACATTCACTGTGATCCCAAAGACAAGAATTTTCTCAAAATTAGAGCATCACTTATTCTCTCAAGAACCTTTCAAAATAATCCATTCATGATTGATTTGAATGAGTATTTCATCTATGGTGGCCACATCCATGTTGTAACAAAAAACATCATTAAGGATTGTTGAAAACACACTGAAAAGGAAAAAAAACTTATTTTCTAACCTAAGCTAGAGAGCACAAGATGATTATTAAGAAATAAACATCTAATTGAATAAATAACGAGGATTCTATGATGGTAACCATTGTTCCGGTGTATTCCCAATCAATTTAGTACCCCATATTCAAGATAAATAACAAGGAGTACTCATATTCTTTAAGAAGCAATTGTCCATTCAATTAGTACTTGATTCCATCTAATAAAGAGAAAGTGTTTCCATTCAGAGGATTATTACTTTGTCATTGAGGATTCTAAGGAATCTTTGATTATGTAATATCTAAGGGATATCATGGTGTGATTTTTCTTACTAACCTTTGGGAATGAGTGATGTTGAGAATTTGGTTGTATTCCTCCTACGTACTCATGTGCACGAGATTACGGTAACTAACGGCGATTATTTTCCCTACCCTTCATACTGGCCTATCATACCATAGTGTGGTCTAGGGCATGATCATATAAAGTGTGGAAGGTTTCCGAGTCCCATCACGGTTAGCAAGGTCGAAGTGGTTAGTTAAAAATAATAGATTTGAATTTATAAGCACATCAACAAAAATGAATAACAAAGCTGATTATTGAAAAAAAAACATGTCACTCATATATTATTTAATAGTTTCACAAATTATAGACCCAAAATATCTGTGGATTAACTAAAATTATATAAATCTTGTCCTCTCAAAATTTATTACACCTATACACACACACACACACACACACACACACACACACACACACACACACACACACACACACACACACACACACACACACACACACACACACACACACACACACATATAATGACTCCCTCATGGATATCTATACTAGTGGGAACTTGTCCTTCACCAGTCTTGAGACTAATAATAGCCCCCGAGTTAAAAGCGTATGCTTTATAGCTTCAGCAACTAGTAAATCTAAGAGGTGGATAAAAAATAGCCACTTGTCTTACCCCCGATCTGCATGATGGCACTCTTGAAAGATCATTTCAATTCCTTATTAGAGTTAGATTTTTATCCAATCTCTTTGGTGGTGGCTCTATCAAGTGATCCAACATGTAACTTAAAGTCTATCTTTGGACTTATTTTTATCTTTATCCTTTTTCACCCTGCATGTCTTCATCCTAGCTTATCCTTCTACATGTTCCTTTGTCTCTGTCTATGTTATACTTTCCTTGTGCGGCCTTTCTAGTTCCTTTCTTCCGTGTTTTTCCCTTATCCTAATTCTTTGTGTGCCTACTCATTTTCTTGAAGCGTGTGCTTCCCTCCTTTCTCTTACGCACATCCTCTCAAAATTTTCACGTGTCCTTTTAAATAATAATGGATCATAAATAAAAAAAAATTAGTCCCATAAGGACTCGAATAATATAGAATATAAAACTATGGGCCCAAACATCACCCCACACTATATCTGTTTTCCATTCTCGGAAACGATTTATTGGAGATCTTTAAATAACTATTGTACCTCAACTCTTAAAAGTTCTTCATGTGATTTCAAATTACTGATTGCTTCATGAAAAGTTAGCCCAATTTTTCCATCTCTTTGGATATTTGGGTAAAAACCATAATGCCTTTCATTCCTGTATTCATCGTTGATCACATATGATTAATTTTTTGGCTCAATTCCTAGTACATGGTCCCTATATATGTTTCTTCCTTATCAATGAGCCTTCTTATCTCTGTCGATCATTGTTTTACCATATCTCTTCTTTATGTGAACTCTTTGCTAACATTTTCATATTCTTCCATTAATTTGTCTTATTATCCTTGTGCTAGAGAGTTGTCTTCTAGTTGAGCTTGAATGACTTCTATTTTTTTGGTTGGTTATTTATGTGCACATTAATTATTATCGATTGCTTATAAATCCCCTTAAGAAACTTTTCAGCTCCCTTGGATTTGGCTTCTAATTGTCTCATGATATTCTTTGATATCTCAACTTTCTTGTTGCAAAGATTGATATTTTCACTATCACCCTTATGCCATTTTGCTCTATCCTTTTCTTTTTCAATATATTTGAATAATAAATTTGTGATTTTTTAAAACTCATAAATGTTTTCTTTGGAGATGAGAAGATTTTATTTTATAAGCTTGGGGTCATTTCTTACTTATCTTCTCCCCCAAATACATTGAATTTAGAATCTATGCACTCATATTTCTCCTTGAGGCCCTTATTTTCATGTTGGATCATGCACAACTTACTCTTTGTTTCTCTAATATTTTCTCTAGATTTTATGAAAGGGCCCTATATATCTTGGAACAATTGCTATTTTGTAAGTTTTGTTGGACTACATCCCAATTTTTTTAGTAATGCATCCCTTGATTGAGTTTCTAACATGTTATAGGTCATAGAAAGGAGGATAAGATCATGAAATTTGTTGGAATGGTGTGCATGCTATTGTTCAACATCTTGATGAGCGGTTCCTCTATACATGTATCTAAGGAAAATAATAAGGCCTTTTTAAAGCATTACATGACCACGATGTTTTTGAGGAAATCCCATTGAAATAATTATTTAATGTTCTTCCTTCTTTGATATTCTACATGCATTGACCATTTTTACTGGGTTTGGGTAGAGTTTGGGTCCACCTCTTTGTCATCTGTTCCGAACTATGGATCGTATATTATCCTCTTGCCTATCCTTGATTGAGGTTGCTCTACTTCTTCATCACCTCCACAACCGTGCTTTTCCCCTTATGAATCCCTTTGGAGATTTCACTTTTTCAACCTCCTTAGAGTTATCTTCTACCTCAATCAAATTCGGGAATGACTTGTGAACATATGTTTTTGTGTGTCTATGTTCTTTTCTCCAAATGTTCACGTGGCCCACCTTAAGTGTTAGCCTAGACTAGAGAGTGATGAACTAGACCCTCAACATTGAACCCCTCCTAATTTTTAGTGACATCATTATTTGGTTAGGGCCTATTATGGGTTCTATTCTACTAGGATACTCTATATCAAATTTCCTTCCAACTTCCTATGTCGTCTACTAGGTTCTTGCCTTGGGTTAAATTTCCTCATTTTATTTGGTTGGATTGTCTACACTTTATTTTTCTTTTTGTACCTTTTACACTCACTATATTTTCTCCCGTGCACTCCATGATTCACATTTAGACATAGTAAATTCCTCATCTAGCTCTTCTTATTTTTATTGTGCATCTTTATTAGTTTCCATTTTCTTTGTATATAGATAGAAGAATGTTTCTTTATGTCACTCTTCACCACAATAGTCTCCCACCTAGTAATTTTACAAATTTCCATCACTTGTTTCTCTTCATGGGAATATCGATCGGTGTGTTTATAAGTGTTCTATATTTTATGTATGTCCTCATCAACTCTTTTTACATCAATCTTGAGTCTTTTGGCCTCCTTGATCTGGTGGATGGATCACACAAAATAGTTAGTTGTGAAAGCATAGGGAAATTTGGCCCATGAGGACCAATTCTCATTAATCATTTTGATTATGGCCACCAAATAGTTCAACACGAAAATAAAATTTACCTCTCCTACCAACTCTTACGTAGTTGGCGCAGATTATATTATATTTCTCAAATGCATTATGTAAATGTCTCTTAATTTTGAATTGCACTTTATAGGCATTTTTAGTGTTATGGTGCCATAAATTATTTGTACATGACAGTTGGAGATGGATTTTATGATGGTTATATCCATGTTGTCTCCCCTTCTCCTCTGGAATGATAATTTCATTTTAAAATATCAACAACAAAATCATTCCCTAATGAAATTTGATTCCTTGTTTCTCCTACACTAATGATGCATCTTCAGATTATACTTTTCAAGATGAATTGGGATAAATTATATTCGAGTTCCTTACAATACCTTATGCACAATATATAGGAATCTCTTAGTCAACTTATTATACCTTTCTTCCTCTGTCGATTTAGAAGTAATTAGTCACACTGCAACTCTTATGTCGGGATATTTTAGCTCATCAATGGGCATGGACATGCCCCACACTTTTACTTGAGGATATCTATGATTCTTTCCACCTCCCCATCATCTTGATGGATTACACTAGATATTCTCCTTATTTATTTATTTATCCCTATTTCCTTGCTAATTAGGCGAGTGATATCTTCATGCATCTACACACAAAGTAGAAATACCCTTATATTATGCGTGAAATAAGGTATTGGAATAGTTTAGTAGGTTTGTTGAAAAAGGGTAGATTGAGTAGCATTTGCATAGTCTAGAAAAGTAACATAAAAATATCAAAGATTCTCTTGGGGATCTCCATGGCCATCGAATAAGGGAAACTTTGGTGAAACAAAATTGCGGGAGTGGATAAGAAGACACTTTGGGTGCAAGAGGACTATGAAGAAAAGGGAATAATCAAAGGGCAGAGATGAAGAAGAAGTAGCTTGTTGCGATTGAAGGATTTTTTTGCTTACAAATTGTGATAAAGGGACTCTAAAGCTTCGCACCGAAAGAATAATTAGGATGAATTTGTGAAATAAGAGGATAAGAATAATGAATGGAAGGGATAGGAATAAGCATGCGAACATTTGAGACTCAATATTGAGAGGAGAGGAAGAGAGATTGGATAGAAGTAGTAGTAGTAGTAGAGAGTTCCAAGGTATGCATTGTACTAGTATGGGTGGCATTATCACGAGGCACTTTGGGTAGCTAATAGATAATTAAGGATATGTGAAACATGGGTCAAATTATCATGCATGCAGAGAAGAAGTTGGTAAGGGAATTCAATTGGGCTTGATCAAAATTGGTGTCTTCATCATAGGAATGTTCACTATCGATGCTTTTATGTCCTTGAGAGGGATCTACTTGGAATTATTAATAATTTTTTCATTGATGGGGTCATCCATGATAGAAAAACAATGTCAAGTTGGTGGGGATAGGTATATATAGGTTGGGGATCTATAACAACCACTACAAGTAATGGGCATAAAAGAAGAGATCCACAATGGGATTACAAGAGTTAGGCTCACCAAAATATTTAATAAAATTAAATCTAATGTAAGGACACTTGCTAATCGAGATAGATAAAATAATAAATAGGAAATATCAAGAAAAGGAAATATAAACAAGAGAAATAGACAAGGCGTAAAGAATGAATCATCTTGTAACTTTAGGTCCTGGATTGATTCTAGGTGGTGAATGATCTGGAATAGCTAATCCTAGAATGTGTAGGCTTTGTGTTTGAAACTGTGATATGGAAACTGAAATGATATAACTTCCTAGAATGGGATAGGGCTACCTAGGTGCTAGGGTTTAATCTAGGCATTGACATTTACAAAATAGCTCAGGGTTTGGTTCTTTCTATGTTGCTTAATGTTGCTCCTTATTCGTTGTAGGTCGTGCATCAAATTCGTTGTGTCGCACATGTACTTGCAAAAGAAACCCTAGATACTTGGACAATACTCAAGCACACATTAGATAAATAAATCATGCATATGCTTGAAACCAACTAAGTATGGTGATCAACCCAATGTGATTGTCATTTGAGAACTACACTACATTTTAGACTCACTATAGTTCTAGTTTGCGTGTGTGTGTGTTATTGGAATAATGTACCTTAAGTTATTTTTTCCTAGTACCGATCGCATAGGGAATAACAAGCTACACCTACTTTGTCCAATGCAAATGTGTGGTATGGAATTGAGAATAACCCCACCTATGCAAAGTGAAGTATACGAGTCCAAAATGCGAGTCCTTAATGTAGTAGATAGAGAATAGTATCTCCTTGTAGGTGTATGTACCTCTTGAATGCTTTCCTCCTCAATGAGGTTAAATACGACATGTATATATATGATTCATTTTCTTAAAATTTGTAATTAACAAATGAAAGGAAAATTGAGGGTGATAAAATAAGACAATAAAAAAGTAACATCCGAATATAGGAAAAGAGATAAAAAGGATGAAGCTCCTAGAGGGGAAAATAGTGCACAGGCGTTCTGTCCCCTAATGGGTGGTCCTATACGGGGTTCTCAAAAGGTTAGAAAATGAAATCAAAGATGAGTAGGATATCAAATGGTATGAAAAATTATAATTTATCAATTAGAAACAATGAGCAATAAAGATAAAAAGGATTAAAGCAAATGACATAGCAAGTAGAGGGGTGTTAATGAGTAATTATTTGTCTTAGGAATCATGCATATAAATGTCATGTTGAGAGGCTATATGTACATAGTAAGTGCAAGATTTAGTGACTAAAAGAATGTAAAAGATTTTAAAAAAATTAGGATCAACCTTGCCATCATAGATAGGAAGCTTAGGAGCAACAAAACCAATAGGAAAAGGATAGGAAGCCACTTAAGTACAAGTGGGTTATGAAGAAATTGAGTAGAATCCATAGTATGAGAAGAAGTAGATGTTCCTTGTTGTAATTGTAATATTTGAGCTTGTAAATTATGGATAAGAGATTCAAGATCCTATGTTCTATAAGAAGAAGAATGTAAACCACCATGAGTATAAACAGGGAGATGTAGAAATAATGGTAGTCATAGGAATATATATAACAATAGTGTGAAGTGGAAGATTAGGTACCCCAATCAAACAAGTATAGTAGATTTAGGAATGGTGGATGTGTGTACATTAGTCAACGACGGTTAGGATCGATTGTGGAGAATATGACAATACTATTAAGTAGGTCCCCAACAACATAGATAAAAATATCATTTACCATCATTTTCTTGCAATAAGTGTGTAAACTATTGAGTTGTATTATCAAATAGAGCTTGATTTTTCATATGTGTTATGACAACCTTTACCTTTAATATGTTTGGTTATAATAGTGAAGGAAAAATGAGAAATGATACCGGTAGTAGAATAGGTGTGGTTAGAAGTATGAGAAACCATAATATCTTGATGGTCATCAAAGTTCTCAAAACAAATGGAAGTAGAAGCATTAGAAGTTTTTTTCTAAAAGGCCATTAATATAGAGGTTCCCCCATACATAGTATGGGTATGGAGTTAATTAAAGGAATGGCATCCCATATTTGAATGGGGAAAGAACCCTTATACTTAAGGAAAAGATTATAAAATAGTTGAGCACTAATAAAAGCATATAGAAAGACAAATATTAAAGCTAAGAGAAAGATTGTGTACCAATCTAGAAATGAAACATGAAACTATAGTTTGAATAAAGTGATATATTCAATCAAGATTCAGGTTCACAAAATGTTTTCTTTCTAATTAAATTAAGTTATGAAAAACACATAACAATGTAGGGTGCAAGGTTTTTTTACATAAGGCTATTATACTCTAATTAATTCACAATTAGCCATACAAAATCAAAATAACACACTAATACTTTTAAAATGATAAAATAAAATAGATTGATAACACAAATACACAAGATGAGATGAAGAGTTAATTGTGTAGGTCGAAACATAGGATATATAGACGTGTAGATAGGTGGAAAATGGTGATCAAATACTATAAATTATTTGTTATTGATAATGGAACTCGAAACCAAATTGGTGCATGACCATACCACCCTACCAATAATTATTTTATGGTCTTTACCCTTCTATTCAGTCTTGAAACCTTTTATAGTGAGACTATGAAATTTTATGTTCCCTTCACTTGTCAGAAATCTTCCTTACTTGTATGTCATTTTTTGCCACAAAAAAATTGACATAAACTTATAATGACTTGTAATAAAGTGGAACCATAGATACTTGTAATACCCTTCATCAAAGCATTAGATAACAAAAGGAGAAATCATGTTTTTGGCGAGGATAAACTACCCTTAGTAGTCAACCCTTCTAGAGCCAATCCAAGTGCTACACTACATTCACTCGTATAGGATCAAGCCTCATGTAATTCTCCTAGGTGCATGTGCAAGTGTGAGTGTGGTATAAGCTAGTCCCCATGAGTGCCCTTGTGACTCTTGACACAAAGATAATGGGCTAACTATATAGTAGAAAATGTACCCAAAGAAGTAATAGTTTGATGTAGTGTGCTTTAGTTATGCGATCGAACCCTTTTGTGCCTTGAAAACCTTTAACAATGTTAGGAGTGACTTTTCTCTTATTAAGACATGGATCTATGACCTTTGCATGTTTGAAAACGGAGGAATCTAGAATCTTTGACTTTCTTGAGTGCTTCATACATTTAGTAGTGGCTTCTTTAAATGATGTGCAATTTTTTTAGGGAGATCTAGGAGAACCTTGAGTTATTTTGGAGTGATGTTTGCAATAGAAGCTTCTAAGAGTGTTAGGTGACCTATAAAGTGATATTGACTTTCTCATAGCCTTTTGTAGATGAAATATTGATCTTAGGAAGATGAAATGACACAATAAAGATATTCAAATTGAAATCGAGTCAAAAAATGAAAAGGGGCATGGCCATATAAGTCGTCAGGCCATCAATTTATTTATACCAAAATTTATGGTCTGGATAGAAATTATGTGATATGAAATAAATAGTTATGGAATAATACACAAAGATGATTTATTTTTTAATTAATATTTCTCTATTTTGCAATAGAGAAGTGTGGAGATGAGAAAATCAAGAAATAGCTAGAGAGGTGTACTTGATTGGACTTAGAATGTGAGAATTTGTCTTAGTAAAGGAGCATAGCTAAAGTTGGCATTGCTAAAGGATAAGCCACCAAATTTAAGTATCTACAACATGTAATAGGATTACTAGTCTCATTCCATTTACCATTATTATGTTTTCATTTGGGCACCCAAATGTTCTATGTCCATATCTCACATTTAGAGCATGCACCCATGAAAACTTTGCATCTTCCTATATCATAGTATTATTTATCTCTATAAGGATATCCTTTAGCTTTGGCGCTTAATTAAAAATCTAAGATGTGTTTACTTCTCCTTTATGAGCATATTCGCCTCTACCACTATTTGATTGGCCTCTTCCTCTTATAAACCTTCCTATTCTTATCGTTGTATTTTGTTGTCTTCTTATAAACTTTTCTTCATCCTTTAAAAAGCGCATTGATATTATTCCTCTCTCTTGAATGTGGTCTCATGAGTCCAAAATCATCTTGAATGGAAATGTGGAGACCATTCACATATCGTAAAATCTCTTCATCATCTTTAACATAACTAGTATAAATTGTGAGATTGTATAAATCCTTGGTGTAGTCCTATAAACTCATTTACTTTTCCCTCAAGTTCTACAATTTATTGAACAAGCTCAATTAATAATTAGAAGGAATTTTTTCTTTCTATCTTTGAGCCTATTCTTTCCCAAAACTTCTTATTGACTTGTTCCTTCAAATTGATCCCATGAAAATGATACTTCACATTTTAGCTTGACACTGACAAAGTTCACTCTTATATGATCTTCCATCTTTTCATAATCAAAATAACTCTCCAACTCAATGATCCATTGATGAGTTCCTCAAGTCGAAAAATCCTAAATAATGAGGGTTGTTTGACCTTTGCTTACCTCCCATATTGTAAATATCCTTCAAGAAACTATCTTTTGGTTCTTACTCTTCCACTTGAACCTCGGGGCATCTTTTTATTCATCATTTCTTACATCCAAAGAAACTAGATTATGTATTGTATAACTTGCATAACCTACAAATAAACTTGACTCCTCTAAAAAAAAAAGAATTACCATGTCTTCTTGCTCTTCTAGCATGTATGGATCTATGTGACATTTCTATGCTTCATATTCTCAACAACACTTTCTAACCAACACTATCCTTATTGGAAGATGCATTCTCTAATTTTCTACTCGCACACATATATAATTATATAAAAATGGTTCTTTAACACATTTGTAAGATACAACTTACTTTGCTACTAAATGATGTAATTATCGTTAGAGAGTTGAGCAAACAACCTTCTTAGACTAAGTAGGTACGGATTACACTTACAAAATAAACATGTTATGTCTGTTAGCTTCATTTTTAGCTACCACAAGGATCCAGTACAAATCCGCCAAGGGATGCGGTTTACTTCCACAACTCTATGTGCATACCTACTCACATTCCTAACAAACCCTTCCGTTTGAGCTAACTATGACTATCCTTCAATAGGACCCACACTCTTGTTACCTTGAGCTAAGTTTAGCTAACCTCTCCTAGAAAAGAGAATACTTTATAACCATGCCCGCCAAGAAGCATTATAGAATGTAAAACATTTCAGATTTAATGCTAGAGATGCCTCATCTCTCTTATAGAATGTAACTTCTGGTGAGTTACATTCTCAGATTTTTAGGGGCATTAAAACTTGAATTTGCAAGTTCATATGGTATTGTTCAAGTGATTCCTAGGACTAGTGTGACATGTATATAGAGGGGGATGTATTCCGCAGAAGTTGGTAATTAATTAATGATGCCATGAAGTAACTATTTACACACAGATTCACAAATGCTTGCAAATATTTTGCAGCAATTCATACGCGAATGAAGAGTCTTGTGACTTCAAGGAATTTCGAAAACCTTTGTGAAATTGCAAACAAAATGATTACATATAATGTCATAAACTTATTTGTTCTGCAGACATCCCAGTAAACAAGAGGTGTGCTTCCATTCGATGATCCTGACAATTCTGATGTGCCAACCAATCAAAGCATGCCAACACTGGTTATTATTGAGTTTTGGTTAATGTAAGTTAGATTGTGAATCTAAATTCTCCTACATCACAATCTAACTACACTCCTTTTTTTCAGCATAAGGATGTTTAAAAAATTAAGATTATTCCCTTATATCTTTGTGATTTCTTCCAGCATGTTTGTGTATTTTTCTTTGTCTTAAATGTACTAGCTCACATTTGTATATATAAATTTCTTGAATTTAAATTGGGGTCTTATTGGTATGCAAATAGATATACAATGAGTGAAAAAATCCAGTAAATAAGGACCAAAATCTTGAGGCACCCAGATCATCAATAAAAATGGCCCATAACACAAATGACTAATTTCAAAGAGAAGAGAATTGACATGACACATTTTGTACAATATGAAACTAGAAAATGTATAATACTAGAAATCGGGGAGAAACCAAAGAAATGAAAGAAATTAGACGAAAAGGAATTAGGAAGGGACAACACAAAGAAGATTAAGGAGTTGATAAGAAGAGAATGATGTCGCAAATCATCAATGCAAGGTTGTAAGTGTTGAAAGCACAAAAAGATAAGTTGAATCTTTGAGAAATGCAAGGAATATGTGCTAGTGCGAGCGACTTTCACCAATAACATACATGCACTATTACCAAAGCAATAAATTAGTCTCATACCACAAATTGGGTGTTCACATTAAGAGAGATTTTTTTATGTTCTAGTATGGTAGTGGGGGCTAGTAGACTAACATTTTGTGAGTTGTTAACAATTACTTCCTCACCTTGAATATGACATCCATTTAATGTCAAAATGCTATATTCTTTTTGTTTGGAGAAATCAAACGAAAATTTGCAATATCTTGACTATAAGATGGACTAGGGAACCCACCAATGAATATATTTTTAAACACAGCTAAGTGGTACAACTATATTGACACTATTTATCATCAATCACTCTAAATTTTATGTAGAAAGAAACAAAACTATTAATTAATGTACCCTTCAAAACATCTAAAATAACATTTTTCTCTTTAATATATTTAAACTATCTAAAGTAATTTAAAATAATTTATACTTAATAGTTTTTCTATTAAAATTTATGAACCCTTATTTTAAAATTTAAAGCCTTAATTTATAATAATTTGTTATAAAAATCGAATAGGTTGTGGTCCAACAATATGCGAATGATAGTGTGAAAGGTGTTACTTAGCCATTCATCAAGTTTCCACTCCTAGAAAATACCTATATTAATAAGGGATGAAGCCAGGATCGTACCTGTATAACTTTGTGGAATGGATACCCCTCAAATCATACATCTAAACTAAAAAAGACTACGTTAATTCCAAGCCTTCAACACCCAAAACAAAATTGTTATAAACTTATAACAATCAATACACACCAGTGTACTTCATATTTGTATATAAATCCTGAATTGGAAACAAAAAAAAGTCTTTGATTTTATGACAAATAAATTGTGCACAGTCAATATAGGCCTTGGGTGTGGGCCCTAGTCCTTCACCCATTTGCGTGTGTTTATCAATACTAGTCTATTTATCAATTTATTAACCGAAGTGTAGAAGATAGTATGGGGTTTTACTTGAATGATAACATCAATATTTGTACAGCTACAAGCAGTTGGTTGAAAGAAGCATATTTTATTATTCGTGCCAACAAATATAAATAACGTGTAATAAGAAAGTGGTACATAATTCATCAGTATTCAATTCAATTAGCTGTACATCTCATCAAATATGATGTTAATTATAAATGTTATGTATTTTTCACAAAATTTATATAGTAATATTTTCTTAATAACTTATATTATTATTATTATTTTTAATTTATAAAATATTTAACAATAAAGGAGTTTCAGATTTGTATTGTCTAATATATTATCATTCTTACCATTAAACTATACCCATTTTCTTTTCATATTTCAGACTCTTATTTAAATTCAAGCAATAAAAATATCCTATAAAATTCAGTGTGTATTACAAAATAACATTTTAATTGAAATCTCCACTTTTATGGATGATCCTGCAATCGTGAAAGGTCGAGGCAGATGAATTATTAAACTTTTAGAGCATCGATTGGACTAAAATTTAATCAATAAAAAGTCATTCATTCAAAAGCATTAATTGACTATTCGAAAACTTGGCAGAAAATTCAGTCAATGATACAAAATAAACAATATTCAATCTATGCCAAAGGCAATATCAAATGGATATTAAACAATTCCATGCATGAACCAAAGTGTAAAATGTGATTGAAAAGTTCTGTTTTCTCTCTGACGAAGTCAAGAAAAGTAAAATAAAATAAAATACATCCTGAGATAAGACATAAACAGCATAAGTTTTACAAGGTGTTCCCACAGTTTATAAGAAGAAGATAAACTTTGATTTTCTGATCTGAGAAAGAGGATGGTACTGCCTATTTTATTTTTGAAAGATTGAGCACCCAATAAAAAATTCAGAAGAAATATTAAATATGGTTAATATTTTGATTGTTAAACAATAGGTGTTCGATTTTTAAATGTTTTATTTAAATCTTATATATGTTAAGAAGTTGAATTGTTGATTCAATCAACACAAATACACATCTCATGATATGATAATGATAAAAATGCATAGAGATCAATGATTCAAGCCATGATATTCCCGTGATCAATAGACCCTACAATTCTCCATAGGTATAGAGATACAAGAAGAATTATTCTTGAATTAATCATCAGACATTAGGAAAGCTCAAACCATGGTACTGTCATCAATGGATACCGACTATTGTCTATCAGGGATACAAGATTTGATATGAAGGAATATTATTGTCCATGATCTAACGCAAAAGGAAAATTCAGTTTCCTTCTAATCAGTCACATCAACTTGGACGAGGCGAAGCATATACATAAATCTCATGACATGAAAGGAATAGTATAGATGCACTTGAATTTACAGTATCTTGCACAACTTGCCATTAAATTAAAGCTTTGTACACTACCAAAGAAAGCATAATGACAGACGACTACCAGTACCAGATCAAAATAATATATACTTCTATCTCATCTTTTGTAGAGGAAAACATTAGGTATCTAAGATAAACTTAATTGTTCGGATCACAACATTGAACTAAAATAGAAAAGGTGTAGATATCAAGAAGAAATGGTGGCCCTGGTTGATATCAGTACACCATGAAAGTTTCCAAACCAAGTTAAGCTTTACAGAAATAACAATTAAATTACCACACCATGAGAGCATCCAATCTAATCATTCCAAGCTTTAAAAGCTAACAATAATTCATAAAAAATCAGCACACCATGAAAGCTTTTAATCTTTATAAAATACAAAGAATTCATGATTTTAAGGTTTCAATCTGAATCAAACTGAGCTTTAAAACTAACTGTAATCCACAGTGTATCACCAGACCATGAAAGTGTTCTATCTGAATAGTTAAGCTTTGGAAAGAACAAGAATTTATAGAATATCACCACACCCTATTTAAACATTCAATCCAAATCAGTCTGAACTTTAAAAGATAACAGTAATTTACAGCAAATCACTGTATCAGGTAGCTTTTCAATCAGGCCTGAAAATTTTCAATCTAAATAGTTAAGCTTTAAGAAGAACATGAATTTATAGAGAGTCAACACACCATATCTAAGCTTTCGATCCCAATCAATCTGAGCTCCTAAACCTAAGTATATCACAGCAAATCACCACCTAACTATAATTTACAGAAAATCACCACACAGGGGTAGCTTTTCAATCTGAATAGTTAAAATTTAAGAAGAAAAAGTATTTATAGAATCACCACACCATATCAAACTTTCAATCCGAATCAATCTGAGATTTAGAACCAGGAAATCACTGCCTGACTATAATTCACAGAAATCACGACACCCAATAGCTTTTCAATCTGAATCAGGCCGAACTTTAAAAACTAACAATTAGCAGAAAATCGCCATACTAGGAAAAATTTCAATCTGAATAGTTATGTTTTAAAAAGAAAAAGAATTTATAGAAAGTCGCCACCTTATCTAAGCTTTCGATCCAAATCAATCTAAGCTTTAAAAGTTAACTATATAATTCACAGCAAATGATCACACCTTGTTACCTTTTCAATCTGAATCAGGCGAGCTTTTATAACTAACAACAATTAGCAGAAAATCACCATACCACAAAAGTTTTCAATCTGAATCAGGACGATATTTCAAACATTACTAATAAATGTAATTTTGCCAAGTAATTTCAAGACCCCAACAATATACATAACAAAAGTTCTGCAAGTCTCTCTTGCTTTTTTCTTTTTTTATATAAAACACAGTACATGATAATACAGACACCTGACAGAAGATAATCAATAACCATCACAACAGGCTCTAAAGCAGCATATCTATGTAGCTTGGGAATCGCTACTGTATTGTAGCTCTCTGTAAACATAACATATCTTTAACAAACGATATAAACAGTATAATAGCCGGCGCCGAAAGCAAGCTGCCATGGCCAGACTTTTGAACCTTAATAATAGTTTACTATAACCAAGAGCCCTATAAATAGAGCACTTTATCCAAAACCAGCTAAAGTAAACACAAAAAGCTGCTCCTCCTGCTGGTTCCCATTGATTTAAACACACACCCATTTGAATTTTGAATTCAAACTATATAGATCATGATTGTCCCTTGAATGCCAACATTCATATTCATATTCATCTTCATCCCCAATATGATTATATAATCATTATGATTATCAATAGTAGTAGTAAATCATATTCTAATTAGATATTGGATTTGGACCACTGGGAACCTCATGATCACTAGCATTGTAAGCTGTGAAAGGCTTATTAGAATGGTGTGGAACATTAAACTCATTGGAGGTTGACAACAGAAACCTTGAAATAACATGTACCTGTTGTTCTTGACCTGGTGTGTCTGATTTTTTTCTTCCACATGGTGTGGGATCTGAGGGCTGCAGCATTAATAAGCCCAACACCAACAAAATCAGCAGCAAATTACTCAACTTTCTGAGCCTTGTTGTACTTATACCAGTACTATCAGCAGCAGCCATAAAAACCACCCCCCACATTCCAGCAGAGATCTAAATCCATCCAAAACTTGCAACAATTCTATGATGTTATATATCTTCTTCAAACTGTCATGATGAGTTTTGCACTTGCTTATAATTGGGTATGGATGATCTAGCAGTTTTCTCTGCCTTATTTTGTTTTCATCTAGTTTCACCCATATCCTTCTTGTTAGACTTATTGCTCTGTGCCCAAGTTTTCTTTGACATGGATTGGGAGACAAGAGGACATCAGAGTAAATGATTCGAGGACTAATTATAAGAGACAGTAGAGAATCTGTTTAAAAGGTAAAGTAGTGTTTCTCCTGCTTTCTCTTTTTTTTATTTTTTTCCTTTGCTTGAAGGAGGCTGGTAGGGAAATTTAATTTTCTTTTGACTTTTAGATGTGTCGTTGAGTCATTTTTAACTCTATATGGACTTTTGTTTAGGGGCAGCTCCTTGACTTGGGGCCTATGTTGAAGTTCAAACAAATAGAGAAATTAAAAAGAGATAAAATGTGTCCTAGTGATATGAAAGCTCACAAAGCAAATTTAGGGAAGGAAAAGCGACTCGTACACATTTTAAAAATATCTTATCTAGTTGAAGTGATGGGGTGTTGCAACTTTATATGTGTTACAAAAACATTAGGGTCCCACTCAAAAGCATCCTTTGCATCTCCAAAGTCTATGAGAGTGGCAGGAGGTAATCCCCACACGGTTAAATTGGCCCTTGTTTCCCTTGGGGTCTTGGTGTTTAAAACTCTTGTGGGCTTTCAAACAAGAGAGCATGATAATGTTTCCCATCTATTGTCCTATGTTAGTGAAATCATTAGCGTTGCCTTCAAAATTGGAGGAACATCATGATGGCATATCCATGCATTGAATTGAGTTCATATGGGTGTGCTCGAAACACGGAGGAAGATTATGGTGTCATATTACATTTCAAATTGCAAATCTTGATCTTGGGAATGATTTTTTCAAAACCATACATGCAATTAATAAAGAATATACCTTTTTACAATATAATATAGATTAGTAGGTCATTTATTTTAAAAAATATTAAAAGATATTTGGATTTGTCAAAAATCGCATTAATTAATATTTTTATTGTTTTTGTTTGATTCGTGTGATAAATGATTTTAATTTAATTAAAGTGGTTTCAATTTAGTTTTATTAAGATTTTTGATCTATTTTTCTAAATAAGAATTTTAAAAAACTTCTAATGACAATGAAATGGATGTAAAATACTACCCTTAAATAATTAAGTGGACGTCAAATTAAGAATGACCATTACTTGTCAACAACTTAAACATTACAATCTACCACACCACCTCTTACCATTGTAAGACACCTCTACTGCATAATTAAAATCTTGTAAATTTCATGTACACTTGAAATGACACTCATGAAATGAATAACAACTACTACATATATCTTAAATACACCTATCTTAGAAACACTTGAGAAAAAATAATCTTAAAGGCTTTATCTTAGATTTTTTGGATACCACATTGATTAATAACTTCGTTGTCTTCTCTTTGAATTTCCCACTAACTTGTGATAAATGGTGTCAATCTAGGTACACTACCATATTTGATTGAAAAATGCTTCATGATTAAAAACATGGCTATACTCCATGGACTACTAAATGACCAAGATATTAGGATTTTTCAATTGGAAAAGAGATCAAACTTCTAAATTATGGTCAATGTTCATCAAATTTAAGATTAGAAAGTAATCTTTAACAAATCACACACATTACAATTTACTATCACCATCTGCTTCATAATATTGCCAACATTGATTTTGATTCCATAAACAAATACAAGAGAAGAATTACTTCACAAAATCTTTTAGATAAATAGAAATTAGAGAAATGATACACAAGATTTATTCTATGAAACCATTTGGGAAAAAAATATAGCATAGTGAATTATCTTCCTTATTGTCTTAGCTCAATCGTTTTACCATACAATAATGTACTTCCCAGTTCTTCTCTATCCTACTGCATGTTTGACTATATATAAGCACATCAATAGACCTAATTGTCATAATACCAACAAATCATGTCAGGTTGTATTTCATGCTTGGTTATACAATGTAGAAGGGGGTAATTAAGTGGAAAATATACAACACTATTTACTTCATAATATTGTCACCATTGATCTTATAAATATTCTTGGTTCTTTAGAAGACATTGCAATGTTTCTTTGTACAATGAATGAGGCGAGGACCTCTAATGGTGTGTAAGTGTTAATGCTAGAAAATGGAAAAATATTGTATATTAAAGAAAAACAACAACTATAAAATCATTATTTACAAAGGAAACCAATGATTTTATACAAATATTGGCATATCTATCCAATAATGTTTTAATGGAGTATACATTCGAGTAGATTAAACTTTCTTAATAAGGTTATATCGATATATAATCCTTCCTTTTCTTAAGCAACAATGACTATGGGGCATCAAATATGTCAAAGTCGCCCCGAGAGCGATATTGACACTATTAGGTTTGACTCTGTGTTAGGTATCAAGAGGGTTTGTACCTTGGTGGATGGTCCAACAAGTCGACATCCTCACCTTTGGACTATAACCCTTTTGATAGCATTAAATTTTTAGAATATTGCCCCATTTTATTTTTCACATTTTGGGTAAATTTTAAGATCCCCCTGAAAAAACCTATCGATATTACTTAGCGAATATGTGAAAATGAATATCAAAATCATGACGAATCGAAGGAAATGGGTTTCACATGGATGGATGATAGCATAATGCTTCCCGGTGTAGCAATCATCAAATGCTAGCATTATAATACTAGAAAACAACGTTATGCTACCTACGATAACATATCTTTTGTCGGTCGATAGCATAATGTTGTCGATTGATAATATAATGTTGTTAGCTAATAGAAAATTTCTCTTCCACACTCGTGTTAAAGGTTATTTGAATATAAATAATCAACTATTAATATAAATACTAGGTAAACCAACCCAAAAAGTAACTTGTACCTAGAAAATTTAGGTGAAACAACAAGTGAACCAACTCCTCAAAATTCACCAAATCCAAATTTCAAAAGCCTAAATATTCATGAATTAGTGAAGATTCACCACTAAACTTTTCCCTGCATTTAACATTGCAAAAATAGGTCTTGGGAATGATTTTGTGAAAACTATACATGCAAAAATAATAATAAATAAAACAACTTTTACATTTAAAATAGATTAGTATGATATTTTAAGTATATGCATTTGAAAAATACTAAGAGATATCAATCTTAAATTTATTTAGAATTTGTCAAAAATCGCCTTGATTATTATTAATTTTAGATATTTTTATTGATTGGTGATAGATGACCTTAATTTAAGTCAATGTTGCTTTAATTTAGTTGCACCATTTTATTGGGTTGGAAAAATTCTTTAGGAGAAAAATAATGAGTTCCAAATCATATGGCCAAACTATTGCGATTTTTCAATCCATACGGTAAATTGTGACATTTTGAATCTAGTTTCTAAATATGTAATTTTTTATAATACCCAGATGAGATAAGTATGTGAAATTTACTCATTTCTAATAATGACATAGTAAGTTTTGTGAAAACATAAGAAAAGTGCATGTGTATGAACACACTTTTTTAGAGAAAAAATGAATTTTTAAATGAAATTTCATACAAGGATTTAAAAAATGTTGAAGATTGTTGAGAATATTTTTTTTATTTTTCAATTAATATATAATAATTTTAAATGATTTTACAAGTCAAGAAAGTAGGAAAAATGAAAATGTAAGTGTATGGACAAAATTTTTGAGCTTAACTTCATATATTTGAATTTTTTAAAAAATAGCCAACAATGAGTAGATATTGTTGAGATATAAGTTTTGTAATCCATTGGTTGATTGTCAAAAAATTATTAAACTATTGGTAACACTAATGAATCAATCATAATGAGTAACATTATGTAGAAATTAAGTAGTAATTAAAAATAATAATTTTTTAAAAATATATATTTTCAAAAATAGATTCTCCCCTCTACAAACCCATATATATTTTTTAAAAATACACAAAATGATGAATATTTTGTGCCTATGAAGGTGAAAAAATGTTCAAAATCCTCAAAAAGCCTTCTTGGTTGATCAAATGTAAGTCCAAACCTGAGGTTCAATTCCCTAGCCAAAATCCATGGTTGTTTAGGAGGGAAAAACATTTTTTGAAAAAAACAAAAAGGGCGTATATCCTTTATTAAAATGAAAATTAATTGCATTAATTTTTTTTCATTCACCTACTTTTTTAAACTACATCTACAAAGGGTGCATAATTTTGTAAAGGGCATACACCCTTTGTAGAATTATAAAAAAAACATAAAATTCATATTTCCTTTACCATTTTCACTACAAATTTTTTTTACGGGTTTTAACTAGCTTCTACACATCAAAACATATTGAATTCTCCATTTTATCTTGTTTGAAACATCAAAATTGATCATTTTTGTTAGAATTTTGATCCTCATTTAATTACAAAGCATAAAAATTGACCATGGGGTTTGTAGTAGTCATCCAAATCAAAGATGAATTAAAGAGAAAACAAATGAAGAACTTGAAGTTCAAAGAAAAAAAGAAAAAAGACAAGCACTTAGGAGAGAAAAGAAAAAAAGGTTCTAATGAAGGTCAAGGTACTTCTTCTATAATAAAATAATGTTTCTATTTAGAATAACATGTCTAATTCAATATAATTAAATTTACAAACATCTTCAAGTGAGAGTAGAGAAGAAAATATATTTCAAATGATGAAATTGAATATGTAGGACATGGTAATGAATTTGTAATGAATGATGAAACACATGGAGAAACACAATGTAATGAAACATTTATCCCTAATGAAGTATTGGAGCATGATGATACAATGAATTTGTATGATGATCATATGATGACTCCAATTGAACCCATTCCAAATGAAGAACAATTTAATACTAGCCCCGTAGAGTTAGATGTTGACTTAGACACACATCCCCCTCCTATGGTTGAAAATAACACCAACACATATAAGAAATGATGTCTTACCTAGGCCCACCCCTCCATTTAAGATAATTGGAAGAACACCAAGATATTTGATTGAAATAGATGAGAAGATATTAGAACCCATGGAAGGTAAAATGTCAAAACGTACAACTAGACATCATGCTAAAAAAGTATGGAACTATGCATTTGAAAAGAAAACACATACACAACAATGTCAATTATTTGTTGAAATTATGAAAATAAAAAAAATGAGGCATGTGATGCATACTTTAGGGTTGAGAAAAAAAAAACTAGAGGGAAGAAATAATGCAATCATAAAGAATCTAAGTGAAGCATTTAATTCAATAGGTAAAACTAGTCAAAATAAAGATAGTAATGTTGCAAGATGAATATTAATTGAGGCTATTGTGAGTAAGGTAACAAGTACACATCAATTTGTAAGTGAAACAAGTACAACCCTAAAATTGAATAAGAAAACTTTATATAGATCCATAGAAGAAGAACAAGATTAGATGATCCTTTAGTCATAGAGTGTTGGGCATTTAGTGGTAGACCATAAAAGAAAAGACAAGGTATTAGTAGAAGCAACAAGACATTTGATTGAAAAAATTGGCATGAGAACACAAGGGTCTCACCTAATCTTAAAGATGTATTAAGAAGAAGAAAAGGCTTAAAATTTGTGAGCCACATCCAAAACATTTCTTGAAAAACCCAAACATAACTCTATAATAAGTTTCTTTTAAACAATATAAGGATCAATTGAGGATTATCAAAAGTCATTTGAGATGTGCAAGCCATTTTATGTCAAAATAAACCAAACATGCACCACTTTTTGTAAGGTCCATATTGAATTTTCTATGCATTTTGATGTTTTTTTATTATATATATTGTACTTTACATACTAACAATATTATGTAAGAATGTAGGGTACCTTCTCCACCAAAATCTGCAAGAGAATTAGTCCCAATTTTTATGTAAAATACTTGATGGAAAATTTTATTTTTCCCAAAATGTTTAGATGGAACATGTAATAATTGTGGTAACTTGTCCATTGGAGTGGTTTTCTACATGAGGAAACTACACATGAGTTTGGAAAGTAATTGGTTGATTTTAAGAAGTACAAATATGTAAAATATGCATTAAAATATGGACAAGAGTCATCAAGATGTGAGTTGGTTACAACCAAGTACATGTATCTGATTTCATAGTAGAATTTAAGAACATTATTTACCAATATGCAAGACACACACACGATCTCAATTTTTTGATGGAAAATTTAGGATATGCAGGGACAAATTCCCAATTGGGACCATTGTTTTAGTTGTAGATTTTGTTGAAAATTATACACTACAACCACAAAAATGAGGTTCAATCCCAGTACTATAATTCAATTCAAGTTTCCATTTTTGTGCATATTACATTTAGACATGCACAATATCAAATGATGATGCTAGAAATATTTTGAGAGAGTACCACTTTTATATTAGTGATGAATATCACATTCCCCAGTTTGTCCAAGGTTGTTTTGAGATGTTTTATATGGAATTTGAATGTCCAAAGAGATATCATGTTCAATCAACACTACATTTGGTTAGACAATTGTGTAGCTCAATTTAAGAATTCTCACATGTTCTATTGGTTGAGTAGATGCATGTGAAGACTAGAGTTCAACATTTTTGGAGTTTCTTTGAGGTTGGCATGGAAAATGGGAGCATGATGGTTTCAAGCATGTGTAAAAAGGGCCTTGAAAAGAGAGGAGTTAAAGTAAAATAATGGTGTAAAATTAATTGATGCTATAACTATTGTAGATTGGTGTAGTCAAACATTGTCAAGTGGATCAAAAAATATTCTCATGTGAAAATATTCTTCTAGGTTAGTGAAGGAAGAAAATAAGAAATGTATGAAGATTGCAACACATTAATTGGATCGATGTGTTTCCACTCATTTTGAATTTATGATTATAGTTCTTGAATATTTATACTAGGATCATGACATGCTTTTTTTTTCAACTTGTATGGATTTTTATTGGAATGAGTGTTAGTCAAAAGAATGGGTTGATGAATGTGTTGTAGAGGCCCCTAGTCATATGGAGACAAGGAAACCATCACAAGCATTAGGGGATAATGAAATGGCATCATCAACTAATTTTGAATCATAGATCTCATATCTTGTGGAACTAGGTAAAATATTTATAATAAAAAAATTTTGCTTTAAATTTTAGTGATATTTTTTTTTTTAAATGTACTAAAAAATGTGGTAACACTTTGAATGCAGGGCATGTTTTTGTAGTTGTTATGGATGAAGGAAATGAGGAGGGGACAAATTACTATTTTTGATGTGTAGAGTCAAAAAATAAATTAACTACAAGTGTCATCATAGATGGGGAAGACCTAGTTTATCCTACTAGATCTATGGTTGTCATAAGAACTTGGCTTCAAAGATACCCTCATAAAAATGTACATCAATGGTTTGTTTGAAGACTTTGAAACCCATAGGAGGATACTTCACTATTCAAATTTAGTTATTGCTACAAATATTAAGTTGATTAAATTCCATGGAAAAACTTACAATAAATATTTATGGAAAGTTCATGAAGTTGATCATCATGAAGTGATGCTTGAACCCTTAAAGTGAGAGTTGATCCAAAAGGTTTATTAGAATGACTTAGCAAGGTTAGTTTTCAATTTTTTATTCTATTTTGAACAAGTAAAGGTTAACTTAAGTTTATGCCTTGAGCAATATCAAACATCTCATTGAGAGAGGTTAAAATAAGTCAAAAATTGCCTAACACCTGTTTGGTGTTTTGGGATGGAATTACGTTCACAGTTATCTTACCAAAATTGAACCTACCTAGGAAGGGAATGTATATTCCAAAAATCTCAAACATATTCTTGAGAGATGTTATAATATTTCAAAAATTATTTAGTGACTTGTCAAAAAAATTTGTTTGGTGTAGACTTATGTTTTACAAGTTAGTTGACCCAAACTTAAACCATATGTGAGAAGGGCATGTCTATGTCAAGTAATCTCAAACCTCACCTTGAGAGAGGTTAAATACATAAAAATTAGTAAGTGTTTACACCTTAGTTAGATTATGGTAATATAAAATTAGTGAATTAAGTAAACTAAATGATGTAAGGGTTAGTTCAAGAGGTTATTATGATTAATTAAATTCCAACCATAATTACCAATATCATAATAAACATGCATTAATACTCATAAGTGATGTACTAAATGCAAGATATAATTTGTCATTTAAAACACAAGAGTATGAGTGGACTTAACAAATGCCTATTATAGATGTTTTTGGTAATGTTGGGTGTGAAACCTACTAAAATAGCAAGATCTAGGACTCGTGATGCTTCATTTCTAGAAATATAACTAGAAATTGACCTAGTTTGGGAAAGATATGCTTCTTCCATGGAGAATTGTACTATATAAGGAATGGACCCTTCATAGTTATTGGACCTACTTGGATTCTAGTTTTAAAAAGATGGTCACCCGCCTAGAAGTGTTTTATTATCGAACCTCCAGTTGAACTTATCAATCTACAAATTGAATCTCTAGATATCCCCAATGAGGAATCAAATCCTAACCATGGTGACTTGGGAAAATTATTATTAGTTGGGTTGTGGTACTCAACTTATGCACCATTTGACATTTATATAATTAATAAAAAGGGTTTTTCCTCATATCATTTTCCACCTAGTATGCTAGTATGATGAATGCATCTTAGATTTGGAAACCTTCTTTGAAAATGCTTGAGTTGAGTTTGGCTCAATGCTAATTAATTAGAGAAGGGATTTTTGATTGTTTGTAGATGAGATGGGATGATTCCTGATCTTGTAAGAAGCTTGAAACTGTAGTGATTTCTACCTTAATGAATGTAGATGTTCCTTTTCATGAGATTTGGGGATCTTGTGGTGCCTTTTAAAATCTAGGAAGTGAGTATATCAAGAATTCCATAAGATTTTTAGGTTAGAATATGATGTAGTGTTTTCTTGTTTATTTATGGTTTCTGTAGGTGATTTATTAAAGAAAGGAAGACCTAGACGGATTAAAAGACCCAAAAAGAATATGAAATTGAAAGAAAAAATAGAAAACCTTTCGATGTAAGATTACACTAAATTCATCCATGATCAAATATAACATCTTATAAAAACTATATGACCTTTCCTAGAGATGGAAACCATTAATCTGAAGTTTGCAACTTGTCAAAATGATATTTGATCTATGGATTTTATGCATTATACTCTCAAAATTTGATGACATGTCACTCGTGTAAGGATAAAAAGCTAGATAAGAGACCTTAGAATGTGCTAAGCATGAATGAGAGGTTGTGTTTATCTTAGAAAAGAGGCATTTTCAAACTAGTGGTGTTAAAGAGTGAATTTCCAAATTTGAGTGTCTAAAAATAAGTGAATTGTCAAGCACCTAGTTTATTATTCTCGTGTGGACTTACATTCACAAGTTAGTCGAATCTTAGTTGAAACCTACCTAGAAGGGAATGTCTATGCCAAGAAATCTCAAACCTCACCTTGAGAGAGGTTAGATTACGCCAAAAATAGCAAATGACTTGTCAAGTGCCTAGTTTGGTGTTTTAGAGTGGACTTACATCCATAAGTAGTTGAATTGAGATAGAACCCTACCTAATAAGGACATGTGTATGCCAAAAATCTCGAACCTCACCTTAAGATATGTCATAATACATAAAAAAATTATTAAGTGACTCTCAAAGCACCTAGCTTTGGTATTTTAGAGTGGAATTACATTCACAAGTTAGATAACCTGATTTTGAACCCTACTTAAAAAGGGCATGTTTATGCTAAGAAATCTCAAACCTCTCCTTGAGAGAGGATAAAATATGTAAAAGTAGTAGTTCGACTTGTCAAGAACTTGGTTTGGTGTTTTAACATGAACTTATTAGCTACCTTGAGATTGAATCCTACTTGAGAAAGGCATGTCTATGCTAAGAAATCTCAAATATTAGTAAGTGGATTTCCATGAATGTCATGAAACTAAATAAAAGTTCCCACATTTTGAGGTAGGATGGTAGATGATATAGAAAAATTATTGTTTGACTACCTAACCATCTCATACCTTCCCAATTACATTTGTCCTTAAATGACATCAAGATCCACGAGACCAAAAATGTCAAAACTTGATGAGAAATTTTTCACAAAATTTGGCACTAGGGAACCTCATGTCTGATCCTACATCTTGGCATCAATCCCATCTATAGAATCCTCTCTTAGTTTCTCTCAAAATTAGTACACCTGATTTTTTTAGGGTGGTACTTCACAATGCAACACGCCAAAAGTGTCAATTTGAGTCGATTCTTTAGGGTGTCCAGGGGAAATATTTTGTGAACAAAACCTTGTTGGCACCAAATGAAAAGAATAACAGGTATAAGAAGGTTATATGATAGTAGAAGCATCATTTCTCTACCCAACTATCGTGGACATTCTCGACATGAACGTCGGTCACTTACGTCTCTTAAGATCCCTAAGACCCTAAAGCTAGTAAACTTTGACATGAAATTTATCACAAAATGTGTAACCTCGAATCTCCCATATAAGCCTACAACTTTGCATAAGTCCCATATAAAAATGATCTCTTGGTTTCTCTCAATTTGCCTAGTTTTCTCGGCAGGTGGAATTAATGTAACGTGCTTTCAGTATTAGTTTGAGTCAATGTTAGGGTGTTTAGGTAGGGTGATAATTTGTGAATGGAACCTCATGGAAATAAACATACTGAGTCACCCACATATCTAGAAAGGATGGAATATGATATCAAAATATTCATTTTATTTCCAAATCGTCCCCGAACCTTCCTAGCTACATCGGTTGGGTAACGCATCTCATAAGAGCCTCAAGACCAAAAATTGTCAAACTTTAACAGGGAAATTTATCACAAATCGTGTGACACCTAGGAGACTCTTGTGTGATCTTATAACTCTCCATCAAGCCCATATATAAAATCCTCTCTTGATTTATCTTGTCTCCACTTGGTTTTCTTGGGGTGGAAGTAGTGTAATGCATGAGAAAGTGATAGTTTGAGTCAATATTAGGTGTTTAGGGATATATTTTACGAATGGAATCTAGTGGCACTAAACCCATAGTTCCCAAACATCTAAAAAAAGCTAGTAGATGATATCGAAAGTATTATTTTTATTCCCAACCATCTCATACCTTCCTAACTACATCGGTTAGGTGATGTCTCTTAAGAGCCCCGAGACAAAAAAATGTCAAACTTTGATGGGAAATTTCTCACAAACCGTGGTACATGGGAACCTCCTATCTAAGCCTATAGCTTGGTGTTGGTCCTATATACAAAATTATATCTTAGTTTCTCTTGTCTCCTTCTATTTTAATTAGGGTGATAATGAACACAATGTGCTAAAAAAACATCACTTTTGAGTTAGTGTTAGGGTGTTTAGGGTGATATTTTACAAAAAAATCATTGTAGCACCAAATTGACAACACCCACATGTCTAAGTGGGATGGTGGAGACTATAAGAAGTTTTTTTTCTTCCCAACCATCCCAGACCTTATGGGTTATATCAGTCATGAGACATCTCTTAAGAGTAGGGTAAATTTTAGTGGAAAATCTTTGCTAATTCATGAATATTTACATTTTTAAAATTTGCATTTGGTGATTTTGAGGAGTCATACGGAGAAACATTTCACCTAAAATTTTAGGATGCAAGTTAATTTTTTTGGTGGCTCCCTAGTGTTTAAAATAAATTTCATACTTATGCATGTATATCACTGCTACCTCGAAACACCAATTGGGTACATTCACCAATATATACTAATAAAAATCTAAGCATATGTGAAATTCAAATTCCATAAGGTTCTTGCATTAAAGTCACCCAACATATGAGCTTGACCACATAGTCTAAACACCTCGAAGGATGTGCTTGATCATATATTCTAGATGCCTAAATATAGACATATGAATGCATAATCTTGATGAATGACGATATAGTCAAGACACTGACTACATAATTTCATACGTGTGGAATTATAATATAGATACTTGACCGCATATTACAAATTCCAAAATATAGATTCTCGATTGCATATTCTAGACACTGATTGCATATTTTAGATGTCATCCCAAATAATGTAGACACCTACCCTACAATCTAGAAGACTATCGTTGCCTCACCTAGGTTCGATTGATAATCAAATGTGGTGGCCTAGAGGGCCAATCATAAAAAGGAATATTTTATCTTATTTAATCCATCTACAAAAATGGGTCATGTAGATGCAATGACATACACACCATGCACTATGCATTAACTAAATAACTAAACCTTTCTATTTATTTTCAAATTACAAGTTATAATAATATACTTAACAATACAAATTTCAAATACCATTTTTATTCGAAACACACTAATAGATATATTTCACATGAAATAATTAATCAAAATAGCTTTGTCACCACCTCGAATATTATTGATGATGAAATTACTCCAATTGATGAATATCCTTATAATGTGTTTACATTAGATGACATTCATGATTATGATATGCAAAAGTAGAAGACATACTTTCAATTTAGGAAAATCCTTATTATGTGCCTACATTGACGAAAATTACATTCATGATTACAATATGCAAGAAGAAGAAGACATTTCCGGTCATCAAACTCCAACTTTGATTGGAAATTATATTGTCCATTCTTTGATAAGGAAGAGAATAAATGACATTCTCAATAATGACATCTACAAAAAAATAAAAATTCTACACATAGTGATCAAACACCTATTTTAGGAGATAATACAACACAAAAATATGTGTGAATAAAGGGAGGTAGATGGACCAATGGAAGGTATTTTTAGTTTGAATGGGTAGCTAAGTATTTATTCTTTAAACCAATATAACGAGAAAAAGGTAATAATACTCCAAAAGAATGTAAATGTATAATTTATAGCTAGAAAATTGGAAAGGATAAAAATGCAACTCAAGATGGATACAATTGAAAAATATTAAATTTTATTTCAACATAATGGATTCCCTAATATCCTAAAATCACATTGGTTAGATAATAGTACTTGGGAAATACAAAAATGTCTAGCGATGATTGAGAAGGATGCTTGGAAAGAAAAGTAAAAAATTCATGATTTATCTCATTGTCTATTGATGAGGTCACAACAATTGACAACACAACATGGGTTTACATTCATGTTTATACTTTTGAGAACCATCTAAGGCAACCTCATTTATTAGCGGTCCATAAAATTATAGAAATTTGTAATGTTGAGAACACTAACAAGTTTGAGGGATATAACCGGGATGGATGATTATAGTATCGTTACTAAGTTGGTGTACATTGGTATAGATATTGCATCAATAATGCGGGGAATAGAAATTTTCTTTGCATTCGAATACAAACCATTTTCCCCATATATGATTCCAATCCATTACATGGCACATAGAATGAATCTTGCATACAAAATAGTTAGAACACTTGAGAGTGTTGCAAAGTCAAAGAGATTATCCATGACTTGCATGCATACATGGCCATTACTGATATGAAAAGATTTCTTAGAGTTCCGAGAAATTTGAAATTGGAGTGACTCATGGTAAAATCTTCTAACATATGTTGATCAAGGGGATTTCCATGTATGAACATGCATTCAGATTTTTTTAAGAATATCCATCATCGATAGGTTTTATGTATAAGCATCATAGAGATGTTGACATGGTAAAATATTTGTTGTACCATTTAATAGAACCCAAATAATTATGAATAAAACCCAAATATTATACTTTACATTGTTATGAAAAATAAAACACCAGAGATGCTACGAAAACAATATATATTAATAAAGTTTCGATCCAGTTGTTACAAAACAATTTACAAAAGTTCAAAATATCTCAATTGAAATTTGAGATTTACATTTCAATTCTCGTATTACAATTATATTTATAATACAATATAAGGAAATACAGTCTCATTATAATATGCTCCATCTGATCTTGTATCTTCTATGACTAGTGCTCCTGATTTAATTAGATCATCAATACGACATTAATAATAGTGATATTTTCCCTATCTTGATTGGCCACATCACATATTGAAAGTAAACTAGGGTCTACATTTGATTTATGCTTGAACAATATTTCTAGATCCATGTCATGTTCCTTATTTATTTTCTTTAGTGTGTTGTTCTATTTATTAAGAAGTATAATCTTTTCCTTTAGTGAAATAGAAGTATTTAAAATTTTGCGTGCATTCTTCATAGGAATATCTAAGACAAATACTTCATTCTTTAATTTTTCATATTTTGACTACATTTGAATAAAGAAACATTATATTAGTTAAAATTTTAAAATATGTAAAACTAAAATCACATTGAAAATAAAGATTTTAAATTACAATAGCTTTATATTTATTTGCATTTGCAATGACAAAAGGTTTTTTTCTCTAGCCCATTTGTTATAGTAAGCTTAGGATTCACCATGTAAATTTTCCAACTTGTTTAACATTACATCCAAAACAATATCATTGTAGTCATTTCTTACTATAATGGCACCTGAGAGAGATTGATTTAGTAATACATCTATCTTTGTTGGTTCATTTTGAACTAAAACAAATAAACAATTTCTTTAGTAATGGTTGTGAAAAAAAGATTATTTCCTTCATAAAAAAATTGGCCCATAATTTCCATGTTTTCAAAGTCTCTACATCCATTGCCCATAATTTCCATGTTTTCAAAGTCTCTACATCCCATGCATAACAACATCATTAATATTTACATAACAACTCTTTGGCAATAAATTATATAATATAAAAATAGTTAATTGATCATCAAATGGTGGTACCGGTATTTGTGTTGGAGAGGGTTTGCCGTATAGTGAACTTGGGTGTTTGTGCCTATAATACGGGACCTATTTGGGGCACTTGTGAGCCTTGAATCATATTATATGGATTAAAAGTAGTTGGATCCCTAGTACCACTCTCGATACCCAAGAAATCATCATCAAGATCAATTTGTTGTAAAATGGTGGTGCCCATTGCACTTGAGAGACAACTAAAGAGAAATTTGGAAACTTTGTTCATGTCGGATGAACCATGCCACCAATTTGAGCTAGAAAAGATATTTGTTTCTCACTTATGTCAGAAATTGTCTTTGCGGTGGTGGAATATTTTTGTTTTAGAAGTGGGAAATGGAATTGTAAAAATAAAATGTGAAAAAAACACATAAGAATTAAATGTTTAGTAAATTTAGCATAAAATTTAAAGTTTAAAGTGATACTAATAATGTACCTATCTTGCAGAGTATCTCTAAGTGTAGTTCCTTCCACTGTCAGTGGTTGAATCATTATGGATTCCATTGGTTCATGTTGATGTAGGGAAGTTTGATGAAAACTATCTGAGGAATCTGCAAAATATGTAGTAATTATTAAAAACAAGTATAGTTATATTAATAAAACATTTAAAACAATGTATGTTCCATTATTCATAGCTTGATAGACTGATAATAGTAATACCTAGAATAATTGATGAAGTTGCTTGTAGCACTTGTAATTGAGGGTGTAATATAGCTCTACATGCATTTTTGTCTCGTAAGTAGACTTGGAGTCGGAGATGATTGTACATCCATGTATGAATCTACAAAATCCTTAGGAGGTTGATGACCTTTAATTGCAACTTGTCTTCTTACATGTGATAGAATTGCTTTCTTAAAATAAAATTAAAAATTATCTCTATTTTTTCAAATAAATACATGAATCTATTTTATAATATTTTAAACTTAAACTTTATAGTTACCTCTTTCTCATCATTTTAAAGACAATTTACTTTCATTTTTTCATCAACTCCATTGAGAATATTATTATTTTATGAGTGCAACTCAAGAAAGGATTCATAATATAATACAATCATATAACTAAAACATGACAATGTTGTAGTATCATTACTTGAAATAGTATATGAAAAATCATGTCATATCCTAATGGATATATTTCTACACCAATCAAATTATTAAAAACTTAGAGAATGAAAGATGTAGACAACAACCTAGTATGGGATGTCGATTGTCTTCCATACAAGACTATCCTAGCTTGAAAAAATTCAATCATGGTCTGCAAAAATGTGTGGAATAAATTGCACAAATAATCCCCTTTTGATATAGAGGAGTTAAAAATACTGCGTAAAAGAAAAAACCAAGGTAAATTTTATGACCCCCTTAAAAAAACTCGTAGAACATCCTTGGCGAATTTTTGAAAATGAATTTCAAAATGATGGTGATTTTGAAAAAATGGGTTTTGTATAGTTTTGAAAATCATTTGATAATGGTATCAATACGGTAGTAATTTTTGGTGATAGTATATCTTTATCGGATCATAGTATATGGTGTCGACCAACACATCATATGTAATTTTAATTTTAATTTTTTTGACAATAATAGTTAATTTATGATTGTCTCGATGAGAAATATGTCCTCACAAAATATGGCACAAAAAAATAAATTTTATGAAAAAAATCAGATTTAAATCGGTTTTGTATCGAGAATATATAAATATATATTAATATTTTTGATGTTAGTAGTTAAAATGGTCATCTCAATGAGAAAGTTTCCCTCATAAAATATGGTGTAAGAAAAAAATTCCCGTACTCTTTTTTTTACCGGTCAGCCAAGAATAAAAATAATTCTATCGGCCGATAGCATTTTTTCTTCTCTTGGTCGGTAGCAGGAAAAATGCTACCGATCATCGAGAGCATTTTTCCGACTTAAGGCACGGTAGAAAACAAAATGCTCTTGACCGGTAGTATAAAATATGCTATCACCCAGTAGTAGGTAAAAATGCTACCGCTCGATAGCATAAAATATTTTATCGATTGGTAGCGGGAAAATGCTACCGATTAGTAGCATAATTTTATGCTACTAAACGATAACATTTTTCCTATTACCGAATGGTAGTATATTTTATGCTTCAACCGGTAGCATTTTTACCTAACTATGACCATATTGTATGTTACTCGTCACTAGTTAAGTATATAAAGATTTAATAGAATAAAATATTAACCGTTAACATGCCTTTAATATTGGAGGGTTGTGATAGGCATTCGATCTCGATCGTCATGCCCATAGGACCACGAACATGTATATTTAGGCATTGTGAATAAAATTTGATGTGTACTTGATATTTGAAACTATAAATTTATAATCAATATATTTGTGAAGGTGAATTTTACAAATTTAAATTTCACACTAATGATGATTTGAATTAAAAACTTTAGCTATTGGTGTAAATGCTAGGAAAAATAACCCCTAAAATTAACATGTACGTAGGAAATTTAGATGGAATATCAAGCGCGATCCCTAAAACTTTGTGAAAACCAAATTTTGAAATCCGAATATTCGTGAATTAATTAATATTCGTCACTAAAATTTTCCTTGGAAAAAACATGTTATTAGCTTATTGTGATAATAATAGAAAGAAAAATGTAAAAAACATATTATTACCTTCAACTTATACACCGAAGTGGGAATCTAAATACTTTTACTCGAGTCAAACAATATGGATTTTGTTGTCACGGGGTTAAAATTCACGTGTGGAATCCCTATTAAGTAGTGGATATCTTCTGGAGATGTTCCAAAAGAAAATTCTTATGATGGCAACTTGATTGTGAAGACACATGTGGATTTTTCATAATTGGATAAAAGAAATTACAACAAGCGGTATCAATGTGATATTGAGGCATGTAAATTATCCCTCAAAAATAACATTTATTTACCCAATCATTGAATGTGTCCTTTAGTTTGAGAAATGTGACAATTTTAGGTCACATAAAGTTTCACTTTTGTGTTGAACTTTGAATTTTGGGTTGAACTTGAGATTAAGAGGACGTCGAATTGCATGTCATTTTTGTGTTATAGAATGTAGATGCGGATGTATGGATTCTAGAGCTTGTTCTAATATCCATATGAGTATGGATCTTGGAGGTCTGACTGGATCGAGTGTGGTGGAGCGAGGATAAATAAGGGAAAATGAGGTCCCAGGCTAAATATATAGGCGAGGAGGTCACGTGGCGTCAGTGATATGCACGTAACTGTCATGCATTTGCATGTATTGAGACCAACAAATAGATGCCTACATGTAGACAACCATATGTATATAAGCTGGGTGGTTGCATGCACATATGCCCAAGCTGTATAAATATTCGGGTGTACACACATGTAGCCATTTGGCTACATTTGTAGACACACATTTATACACAAAGAAACCCATATACATATACAAATAGGTTGATTCATGCACAAATGCTTGACTTTCTATGTAGTGGGTGTGTGAATATTTAGTCACCGGTAGTATTTGTAGACTAATGTCTTCATGTATAACTACCTATTTATATATAAAAATGAGTGTATAAATGCGTAAATGCTTGATTGCATACATATACAAGTGGTTTTATATGAATGTGTCTATCATCTAATGATTCTATGCAGACGAATCATTTGCACTTACAAAATCTATTTAATAGAATTTCGTCAACCAATGCATTTGTATCTTGTTTGGCCAAAAATCCAAGTTGGAATATGTGTAAGGGGTCTTAAAATTTTCCTTGCTTGAGAGCCACGAGACTAAACAATTATTAAACTTTGATGCATAATTTGTCATAAACTATGGCACCCAAAACCTCAATATGAGATTACAACTCAGCTTTAGACCCATATACAAAATCCTCTCTTGCTTCTCTCATCTCCACCTAGTTTTATCGAAATGGAAGAAAATGCAACGTCTTCAAAAGTGTCGGTTTGAGTTAGTATTAGGGTTATGCAGGGCAATATTTTATGAAAAAAAGATCATGAAACCAAATAGATGGTTACTACGCATACAAGAATAATATTATATATGATCAAAAGTTTTCTTTTCCTACCCAACCATACTAGACCTTTACACTATGTTTATTGGGAGACATCTCTTACAATCCTTGAGACTAAAAATTATAAAACTTTGATGAGGAAATTCTAGAAAACTATGGTTCCTAGGAGCCTATTTTATGATCCTAAAAAATCCTATATGAATTTCTCTCATATCTACTTATTTTTCTCGGGGTGATAGCGAGATGAAACACATCAAAAAGTGCCACTTTAAGTTAGTGCTAGGGTATTTGAGGTGATTATTCTTGAACAAAAACTCATGGCACCAAATTGAAAGTTCCCACATGTTCACTTGGTTTGGTAGACACTATCAAAATTATATTTTTTTCTTCCCACCTTCCTAAACCTTCCCACTACATCAATTAGATGACATCTCTTAAGATCCATAAGACCAAAAATAGTTAAAATTCGATAGGAAATTTATCACAAACCGTGGCACCAAGAACCTACCATATGACCCAAAATCTCTGTGTAGGCCATTCTATAAAATCATCTCATGGTTTATCTCGTCTTTACCCATTTTTTGGGTGATAGTGAATGTAACATGCCAAAAAGAGACACTTTGAGTCAATGTTAGGGTGTTTGGGGCAATATTTTAATAACAAAACCTTGTAGAATCAAGCCGATGGTGCCGACATGTCTAAGTAAAATTATATAAACTATAAAAATAATTTTTTTCTTCCCAACCATGTTAAACCTTATCGAGATACATCGGTCGGATGAAGTTTCTTAAGATCCGAGAGGTTAGAAAATATATAAATTTACAATAAAGTTATGGAAAAGCTGTGGCACCTAGGATCCTCCTATATGAGCCTACATCTCAATGTCAAGCCCATCAAAAATACTCTCTTGGTTTATCTCATCTCCACCTAGTTTTCTTGGGGTGAAAATGAATGAAACACACTAAATAGTGTCAATTTAAGTCAATTTCGGGGTGTTTGAGGTGATAGTTTGCTAAAAATACTCATTTCATTGAACTAACAGTACCCACACATCTAAGTGGGATGTTAGACATTATAGGGAGTTCCATTTCACTATCTGACCATCCCAAACCTTCCCAACTATATCATTTGGATAATTTTTCTTGAGATCTTTGAGACCAAAAAAATTCAAAGTTTGTGAGGAAAGTATTGGCAAACCGTGGGACCTAGAAACCTCCCGTCTAATCCTGTAACTTAGTTTTGGGTTCATATAAAAATATTTCTCTCAATTTATCTTATCTCAACCCATTTTTCTTGGGGTTGTAGTGAACTCAAAGTGCTAAAAAGTATCAATTTGATTCAGTTTTAGAGTTTCATAAAGTTATCCCATAATAGTGTTTGTGAATTATGACACCATTAGATCTAGTTGATGATTTTAAGTTTTAGATATCATGTGGCTTGCTTTCATAGTTAATGTTATTTTTATTACATAAAGATATATGCAGGTAATGAACTACTTTGATGATAAATTTGGTACTATTAATATTCATATGTTGATTCAATTTGTACTAATATTAAGATGATTTTCTTGTAAATATGTCATGGTTCTAAATACTTTCACACCACATTTCTAAATCACTTTTCTACTAATTACCTTAAAAATATATTACCACAACTTCATAAGGTGATTAAAATTTCTACTTCAATTTTTTTGATAATCTGACAAGCTCAAACATAACATCACCAAGAATGAGCTTTATATTCTTTATCATGTTTAGAAAAACATAGATTGCATCTTAAAGATTCGGTTCCACCTCATTTAACAAATATTTACTTTCCTACTCATATAATACAAGTTCGCTTAGTTCCATAGTTTTATTTTAATCACTATATTGGAATATATTGCATTTCTTTAGTTTTGGAACTATGGAATAGTTCTGATGTTACAAATGGGAATGAATTCACTAACACAGAGCCATTTGATCTATTCATTATGTTTGTCGAGGGAATTATAAGCATAGAAGAGCTATTTTTATGGATTCCATGATCCTTGATTGTGTGATTTCACATTATTATCATTGTCATAGAATGTAAATCCATCCGAACTCTTTTGGTGGATCTCCATGGCATGTTTACTCATCACAGTCATTGAATTAGATGTTATGGAAGTTATTTTATGATCATTTTCTAATGATTTTGATTTAATATTATTATGGGTCATGATGCATGGATTTACCTAATTCTGAGTCTTTTATAGGCCTAATACGAATTTATATCCTTATCATTATGTTTAATCTTGTAATTTTGATTTTATATTTCCCCTATATGTGGAATAACATTATCTTACCGCTATTGTTCTTGGGTTCTTCATATAGTTACAACTATGAGCTCCATTCCAAGCCTCTACTTTAGACATTAAAATTATAATATGATAGCCTCATCTCACCACATTACTCAGTGAATTGAATATGAATAAAACACTTAATAGATAACTAAAAAAAAATGGAATACACAAATTATAATTTTATATACATACATATGAAAATTAAGTCAAATGTGCACATTTATATGTATCATATCCTATAAAAACATACAAAATTTGTCATTAACATACAACATGAGCCATGTAGGCATACAAAATGGGCCATATTTCTCTTTGACACTATAAATAGCCTTAAATAGATCTCTATACAACTATATATGTAGCTATTTATTCGGTTCCTTAGAGTTATTAAATAAATTTCCCTATTTTCCTTAGATGTAGAGCCATGGGTGTTGGATCGCAAAAATGAGGAGAGAGACCCTTATATCTACCATTTGTTCATGTGCATGTATGAAAAATAAAGACATTAATTTTTTTCAAATTAATCATGTAAAACTAATCAAGTTTATATGTATTTCATTGAATTTATACCTCTAATGAAATAATTTTTCACGTATCACTTGACTTCTTAGTTCATCGATGTGGTAGACACATCTTCACTTGTGGAAACATTCATCTACAATCATCATGATATAATTTATAATTTGAAACAATTTATAAATTAATTTCAAATATAAAAGAAGATTTAGGTTAAAAAATCTACGATGTTGTATCCGCAATGATGTAACAATTAAAACTCCTTGTATTTATTTGAAAGTTATCCAAAATAACCCCCGAGCTTATTTTAGCTTTGTGCCTCGGTCAATTTTTTTCACATTTTAGGAACTCAAATTTTTTTGTGTGATACTTCATCGATAGAGAATTTTCTCCCCTTTCCAGAAAGGTAAATAAGTCCTCCTAACTCCTTGTATTTTGCAAGTTATGGCTCGGCGGAGTTAGGAGGGGAAATTTTCCCAAGGCGGGCCCGTGGGAAAAATTTTGGCACTTAGCCTTTTGGGGTCAAAGGAAGGAAAATCAAGCGAAATCCCGCCTTAAGCAATGAGAAGATGCCACATGTCCTATCGAGTGTGAGAGGTCGAGCGGCGGAAGGAATTTGGAAATTTTTCCAAAGTGGCTAGCGGCTCAAAGGTAAAAAGTGGAGCGCATCCCATGCAAATCGGATGGTGCCACGTGTCCCGGAGTGGCGGAGGCGCGGAGTAATTTTGGAAAATTTTCCAAATTCTCAAAGAGGCAGAACGATCGTTTGAACCCATGGATCAATGAGATGGTGCCACATGGCATGGTAGTTGAGCTGGCAGAGAATTTTTGGGAATTTTTCCCAATTCGAAAAGGAGGGAAAAATTTTGAATTTCGCCCCCTAATTTTGCCCTAATTTTGCCTGTTTTGCCCTAAATCTTCAAAGGGCCATATCTTTTGATCTAGAGCTCGGATTTTTACATTTTTATATCATTGGAAAGATGTTGAAATTATCCACATGATGGACTATTCAATTTTATTTTTGGTGGAGTTTGGTGGGAGAAAAATGAAAAATTTCCTGGCATGTAAAAAATACAGAACTAACATTCAACCACCAAAATTAATGAAGTATGGGTCATTTTTTGGATCTGGCAGAAATGTACTTTGGTGTATGGGTTTTCCATGAAGCCCATCACTTTGCAAGAAAAATTGAAGGGATTTGATTGGTGGTTGAGCTCATAAATCAATTTTCCCACATTTTTGCTTTTCCTTCATTCTGCTTCACCATTAAAAGCCAGTTTTGGCTCATTTGTAAAGGGTTGGACATTTTTGTTCTTGCAGACTCCCCTCTTCCCCTTGGCACATGAATTTGAGGAGTTTCAGACCTTCCATGGAGATTGTGGCACGTTTTTGCCTCTCTACCATTGTAATGCATTGTATTAAACTTGGGAATGGTAATGCATGTTTTGTGAATGATCCTTCAATCCTCTCATGTGTTTATCATTGTCTTCTGATCTTTCATTATATTTTGGAAATCTGTGCATGCTTTGGTGTTACATCTCTATGATCTGTGTTTATTTGCAAGACAAAATTTCATCACTCCTTTGGTGTATCACCATTTTAGCTTAGTTTTGTTTCCCTTTTCCATCTTTTTTCAACCCTGTCTCCTTGGAATTTTAGAGTAGGAATTTTGAATCAGAACCTCTGCAAAAATTCATGCATACACCTAAATAGAGGGTAAGAACCAAATTTCTCTAGAGATTTTTCTCACCTTGCAAGGTCCCACACCTTGGAGAAAACTCAATGTTGTGCAATCACACTAAATGACCCAATTCTGGACTACAGATCTGAAGGTCATTTAGGGGGTGTTGTAGATTTGCACTAATAGTTTTGGCACATGCCGGTGGGACCTTAGAGGTCTTCATCTTCATTACAAAAAAGTTGATGTGTAATTTTTGTAAGTTTCTTGCTTGAAAGAGCCTTGATTTGCACATCTGGTGACTCCAAAAGGATAGAATCAACTAGTTTCAGCAGTCCAAGCTTGAAGATTCATGAGAAGGATCCAAACAAGGTCAAGGACCAGAGAGAGGGATTGTTTAACTATCTGCAATTATCCCCAGAAAGAGGAGAAAGAGGAAGAAGGATTCAAAGGTCTCCATCTCCACCAAACAAAACTCTATCAACTCCTCCACCTGGTAGACCTTTCATCCAATCAACAAGGGTTCTCAGGCCAATCAAATGGCACAACCCAATCCTTATGTCAACTTTACTTGGTAGCAGCCCACTTTCTCTCAATGCACAAAACCTAGTTCCAATTGCAGCATTGAAGAACATCCCATACTTTACTGGAGAAAATCAGACCAATCCTGGTGATCATGTCAAAGACATTGCTAATGTTTGTGCAATCCATGAGATTGTTGAGATGTAAATTGTTGTCAAATTGTTGGCATCTTCATTCAAAGGGAAATCCTTGCAATGGTTTAGGAGCCTTGAGGCAGGCTCTATCCAAAATTGGAACTAGTTGTGCATAGCCCTCCATAACCAATTTGGAGAGAAAGGGGACAACTTGTCTCTATTGGAGCAACTGACAACTATCAAGAGAGCTCCCAATGAGCAGCTAACAGACTTCAATTTCAGATTTCAAAGAACATGGGATAGAATCCCATTGGCAGTGAGGCCAACAACTCAAGGTGCTTTCTTATACTTTCTCAAGGCTTTAAATTCTGACATTTCTATGTTGATCCAATCCATGGGAGGTGCAACTATACCTACGCAGCTTACAACATCACCATTAGGGCTGAGAATTGTTTGATCCAAGCTAGTAAACTTGCACCTAGGCCTCCTATGCCCTTATATCTAGAGTTGGAAAGCCCAAGTACTAGTCAAGCACCTACTTTAGCTCCTATTCCCACTCCTAGAAATCAGAGTTCAAATGAAACTTCTACTTCATCCTCTAGTGCCTCAAATGAGCTTTAAGAAGTTATGAAACAATTACAAAATTTGGGCAATGAGCTGGTTACGCTCAAGAGGCAACAAGCTCAAAGTTTTAGGCCTTCTTATCAGCCTCAAACTCAGCCTAATAGACAACCATATCAGCCTAATAGGCCACCCAACCCAACTGCAAATCAAAATCAAGTAAGGCCTCCTACCAATAGACCATTTCAGCCCTATAACCCCAATGTTGCATCTACCTCTAAAGCCTTAGTGCCAGTGTAAAATAATATAGCTCAAGAGTATGATTGGTGTTTCCCATGCAATGAACCTCACAACCAATCTATGTGCTTCAATGGTGCTTTGAACCAAGCTTTGATGGTGACAAAAACTGGTGTAGAGAGTGAGGTGAGTCAAGAAACAAACCAACAACAAGGAACATCTCAACAAAATACAACTCCAAATGAGACTACACTTGTGAATTGGTAGGCTGAAGATTTTTGTGGTATGAATCAAACACCTTCTCAGAGTGTAGTAGCAGCTAACACACATGGTCAAAGAAGAGGAATATTGGTGAAGGGAAGTCATTAGATCCAAGTGATTCACAACCTTCCATCACTCCACAAGGTGTTGGCAAGAAAAATGTAGTTCCAAATGTGCAAGGACAGCCCAAGCCACCTTCTAGACCAGCTCAAATACCAATTGTTGTAGCCCATGTACAAGAAAATAATGTGCAGACTAAAGGGCAGCAAAGAGATGGTTCATCCCCATTTAACATCATTGAACAAATGAAGAAGACCAATGTGAACATATCTATGTGGGAGTCACTATCCATCCCAGGCCAAAGGGATCTACTACAAGCTACCATGAAGAATTGGTCAACCTCAAATCAGCAAGCTCATATGCAAGAGAAGGTACTCACAAATGCTACTCAGCTTGAGGGAAATCTTGGAGGACAACAAGGTAAAATTTTGAAGCCCCCTCCATTCTATGTTTCATTGATCATTGGGGATAAACTAGTACATAATTGTATGATTGATTAAGGGCAAGTAGTTCCGTGATGCCCAAGCAAATAGCTGATCAGTTGGGCCTTCAATATGAAGTCATATCCAAGGGGTGGTGTAATTAGATGGGACAACAGTAGCCACAGTTGGGGTAATTAAATATTTGAGCCTTACTTTGCATGCATGCCCCAATGTCACTATTTTGCAAGATGTGTCGGTGATAGATTTGCCACCACTCTTTGCCATATGTTTGTCAAGGGATTTCATAGCTAAAATTGGAGGCTATCTACTTGATTGGTCACACATGTTGTTTAGGACAAGGTATGGAGCCAAGGCCACAATCAGGTCTGAACCTATTGCAAACTTTCACATTGAGCCTCATACTCCAAGCCCAATCAATGCCAATTGTTCAACATTTGATCAAGAGGATTATCCAAGCACACATGAAGCTGACACCAAAGTTGGAAGCATTCCAGATTTGACTCTTGATGAATGGGCAAGCAAGGTACATGCTTTTGATCCCTACAAGGAAATAGAGGAATCTGAACTAGGAGTCTATTACATGCATGAAGAAAATCAGCCTCTTCCTAGCATCACCAAGCCAGACCATAAAGATGACAATGAGGTATGGCAGTTGTTCTTTGATGGATCAAGAAGTAGACAAGGTGCGGGAGGAGAACTATGCTTGTTTCACCTCAAGGCATTAAGTATTATTCAGCTTTTAGATTTCAGTTTGCATGTTCTAACAACATTGCTTGAATATGAAGCTTTGATACATGGATTACATTGGTCAAGGAAGAGAGGCATCAAAAACTTACAAGTCTTTGGTGATAGTGAGCTGATTGTTAATCAAGTTAAAGGACAACATGCTGCCAAGAATGACCTACTCAAGAGTTATAAGAATAGGGTGTGGGACCTCATTGAGGATTTTGAGGGCTTTGGCATCAACTCCATTCCTAGGAAAGAAAACCAAGCTGTTGATAGGCTTGCAGCAGTTGGAGCAACTTTTGATGTTGTGGAAAGTATCAAAAGAGATAAAATGCAGCCAAACATCCATGTGATTGTGAGGCCATCAGTTGCTAGAAAAATGCAAGTTGGCAAGTGTTTGAGAGTGACCAACAAATCATCAATTTCTTGCAAGAGGAAGCTGAGTTCTCAGCCAAAAATCAGGAAAAGTTAGAACAACAGTATGGTGATCAAGTGGTACAGCTGAGAACCAACAAACTACCAAAGGGACTTGTGACTTTAGAGTCTATTTTCAATCCTAATGATCAATTTAGGAAGGAGAAAGCAAACATCCAAGTCAAGGGAGAGGATTCAGAGCCCATCTCAGTTGGAGAAGGCAAGTCACTTCAAATTGGTAAAGTGGCAACCGAGAAAGAAAGGTATGAGTTCATGCAACTTTTCCAAGAGTTCCCAGATGTATTTTCTTGGAGCTATGAAGACTTGAGGGGTTTCAATCCCAAGCTAGCTCAACACACAATTGAACTAGATCCAAGTGCTAAGCCCATCGGGAGGAAAAAAGAGACCGGTCAATCCCACACATTGAGCCTCTCATGAAGAAGGAATTGAATAAGTTAATAGAGGAAAGTATCATATTCCCCATCAAGCATTCAAGCTGGGTTGCAAACTTGGTTCCAGTTAGAAAGAAGAGTGGAGAAATCAGGTTGTGTGTAGACTTTAGAGATTTGAATAGAGCATCCCTCGAGGATCACTACCCACTTCCTTCTATGGAGCAGATTTTGCAAGTTGTTGCTTTGGCTCTGAGAGGTTTTCATTGCTAGATGGTTATTCAGGGTATAATCAGATCATGGTAAAGGAAGATGATCAGTTCAAAATAGCCTTCACCACCAAATGGGGAACCTATGCATATAGAAAAATGCCATTTGGGTTGTCTAACATCGGAGCTACTTTCCAAAGGGCAATGGATATGGCATTCAAGGGATTGATCAACAAAATAGTGCTGATATACCTAGATGATATTACTTGTATTTTCTAAAAGTGCAGCAGATCATCTCTTTCATTTGAGACAAGTGTTCCAAAGATGTAGAAGATTTGGGGTATCCTTGAATCCCAAAAAATGCATTTTCTAGCTCATGAAGGCAAGCTCCTAGGCCACATTGTTTCCAAAGAAGGGTTAGCAATTGATCCAGAGAGGGTTGAAGCAATAAGAGCACTACCATTGCCAAGGCATAAGAAGGCTCTTCAAAGTTTCTTGGGAAGAATCAATTTTGTTTGAAGGTTTGTTCCAAACTTTGCAGCCCTTGTCAAGCCAATAACTATGATGTTGAAGAAAAGTGTGGCATTCAAATGGATAGCTGAAGGTAAGGAAAGTTTTGAGGCAATCAAAGAAGCTATCTCATAGGCTCCAACTCTCATTAACCCAGATTTCTCCAAAGACTTCATCCTTTATGCATTTGGTGGTGATGATACAATTTCTACAATTTTAGTACAAAAAAAGAAAATGCAGAGCAAGCCAATTGCCTTCTTTAGCCAAAGCTTGGAGGACTATGAAGTAAGGTATTCCTTCATTGAGAAGCATGTTCTTGTAGTGATTAGGAGCTTGAAGAAATTTAAGCATCTAGTTTCAAACAACAAGGTTCAACTGTTGGTTTCTCATGTGGGAGTTAAAGACTTCCTCCTCAACAAAGATCTAAATGAAAAACATGCAGGGTGGATTACTCATGTCATGGAGTATGACATTGAGATCAAAGTCACCAAGCTGGTCGAGGAAAGGGATTGTGTGAGCAATTGGCCTTGAGTCAACCAATTGAAGCAAGCAAAGAGAAGAATGTTGTTTTGGTGTTGCAAGACAACCAAGAACAAAGAGATATTCAAGAAGAAAATGGTGGTATGCTCACTCCTTGCTGGACCCAAGACATAATGCACTTCTTACAAATAGGCCTATGCCCTCTAGAGATGAACAAAGCCAAAAGAAGACACTTCAGATTGCAAGCTATTCCATATGCACTTGTTGATGGTGTCTTGTTCAAAAAGATATCAATGGAGTGTTGTTGAGATGCATTGGGACAAATCAGATTGAGAAAATGTTAGAAGAGTTCCATGGTGGATCAGTTGGGGTCATTTTTCTCCAAGAGTGATAGCTCTCAAGATCATGAAGGCTGGTTATTATTGGCCCAAAATGTTTAGTGATTGTTATGCATGGATCAAGAGGTGCAAGAATTGTGCATTCTTCACAAGCAAAGAGAGGTTAGCAGCACTTCCATTGCACCCAATCTCAGTTGACCAGCCATTCATGCAATGGGGTTTGGACTTCATTGGAGTCATTAATCCAAACTCAAGCCAAGGGCACAAATGGATTCTAACAACAACAGACTACTTCACCAAATGGACTGAGGCGGTGGCACTCAAAGAGGCAAATGAATCTAGCATTCTAGACTTCTATGAGGGGATAACAACCAGATTTGGTATACCTACCACTATAATATCAGATAATGCATTGGCATTCATAGGATCAAAGGTAACTGAATGGGCTGTTAGAAATGGGATCTATTTGAGCACTTCATCAAATTATTACCCTCAAGGTAATGGCCAAGCTGAGTCCACAAACAAGAATCTATTAAGGATCATCAAGAGGACTCTTGATGAAAATCAGAGGACTTGGCACACTAAGCTCAAATCAGCTCTATGGGCTGATAGGATAACTCCCAAGAGATCCACAGGTAACTCTCCATTCAGACTTGTTTATGGGAGAGAGGCAATCTTGCCTATGTCACTTGAGTTGCCAACATTGGAACTCATGAAGCAATTGGAATTGTTAGAGTTTGAGCCCATGGAGGTTAGATATGTAGAATTGATGGAACTCCAAGAAATCAGAGAGCATGCAGCCCAAACAATGGAGAAGGACCAAGCTTTGATCAAGAGAAGCTTTGATAGGAAAGCTAAGGCTAGAACTTTCCAAGTTGGAGATTTAGTGTTGAAATGGGATGCAGACCAAGAAAAGCCAGGAAGGCATTCAAAATTTGATGCCATTTGGAGTGGCCCTACATAGTCACAAAATGCAAAAACAACAATGCCTTCCAATTGTCTACATTGGATGGTGAGGAACTATAGATTCCAGTTAATGGAATCCATCTAAAACATTGCTACTAGAAGGGAAACTTCTCACCTTGTACATATTAGCTTAGATTTTCATTCCTCCAAGTGCTTATGCACATTGTTTTGTTGTAGCTTAGATTTACATTTCCCTAAGTGCTTTGGCACAAGTTTTTTTGCCCCAAGGATGCATCTTTTGCAGGCCATGTTCCAGATCAAAGTAATTTTCTACTCTCACAATCTTCATCTTAGAGATTTTCTAATGAATTGAGAGTAACAAGCAGTTAAGTTCATGACTCCATTTCCCAATGGATTGCTTTAGGTAGCTGGTCACTTCATCTAGCAGGCAGATGACCCCTCTGAGTCACCAAAATTGTTATCCAAAATAAGCCCCCTGCTTATTTTGGCTAACTTATCTTCATTCTTCCTTCCTTGTGCCTCAGTCAAATTTTTACACATTTTAGGCACTCAAAATTTTCTAGGTATTGCTTCATCAGATAGATAATTTTCTCCCCTTTCCAGAAAGGTAAAGAAGTCCTCCTAACTCCTTGTATTTTGCAAGTTATGGCTCGGCGGAGTTTGGAGGGAAATTTTCCCAAGGCGGGCCCATGGGAAAAAATTTGGCACTTAGCCTTTTGGGGTCAAAGGGTAAAGGGAAAATTTTGGCCCAAAATCCCACAAGGAGATGAGAGGGTGCCACGTGGTAGGTCGGAGTGGCGGGGTGGAAGGACTTTCAAGTTTTTTTTTTTTGGGGTCAAAGGGGTCAAAGGGGAAAATCCAAGCGAAAGCCTGCCAAGCAATGAGAAGACGCCACGTGTCCTATCAGGGTGGGGAGTCGGGGTGGCGGAAGGACTTTGGAAATTTTTCCAAAGTGGTTAATGGTGGCTCAAAGGTAAAAAATGGAGCACATCCCCACCAAGCAACCAGATGGTGCCACGTGTCCCAGGAGTGGCGGAGGCGAGTAATTTTGGAAAATTTCCAAATTTCAAAAAAAGGGGCAGAATGATCATTTGAACCCATGGATCAATGAGATGGTGCCACGTGGCAGCATGGAGGTTGGGCTGGTGGAGAATTTTGGGAATTTTCCCAATTTGAAAAAGGAGGAAAAATTTTGAATTTCGGCCCATGAACCCTAATTTTGCCCTAATTTTGCCTATTTTTCCCTAAATCTTTAGAGGGCCATATCTTTTGATCCAGAGCTCAATTTTTGTTTTTTTATATCATTGGAAAGATGTTGAAATTCTCCACATGATGGACTATTCAATTTTGATTTTTGGTGGATTTTGTGGGAGAAAAATTGAGAAAACATCTCTGGCATGTAAAAAATATAGAACTGACATTCAACCACCAAAATTAATGAAGTATGGGTCATTTTTTGGATCTGCAGAGCAATGTACTTTGGCGTATGGGTTTTTCCATGAAGCCCATCACTTTGTAGGTGAAATTGAAGGGATTGATTGGTGGTTGAGCTCATAAATCAATTTTCCCATGTTTTTTGCTTTTCCTTCATTCTGCTTCACCATTAAAAGCCAGTTTTGGCTCATTTGTAAAGGGTTGGACGTTTTTGTTCTTGCAGACTCCCCTCTTCCCCTTGGCACATGAATTCAAGAGGAGTTTTAGACCTTCCATGGAGATTGTGGCACATTTTTTTCCTTTCTTCCATTGTAATGCATTGTATTAAACTTGGGAATGGTAATGCATGTTTTGTGAATGATCCTTCCAATCCTCTCATGTGTTTATCATTGTCTTCTGATCTTTCATTATATTTTGGCAATATGTGCATGCTTTGGTGTTACATCTCTATGATTTGTGTTTATTTTCAAGACAAAATTTCATCACTCCTTTGGTGTATCACCATTTTTACTTAGTTTTTAGTTTTTTAATCGGAACCTTTTTCATGCATCTTTTAGAGATTTTTCTCACCTTGCAAGGTCCCACACCTCTCCTTGGAATTTAGAGTAGGATTTAGAATTGAACCTCTGCAAAAATTCATGCATAACCTAAAAGGGAGGTAAAACCAACCAAAGTATAAATTTCTCTCTAAATAATTTTTCTCACTCTTGATATGTTCATTTTTGATGGTCCCACACCTTGGAAAACTCAATACAAAGTGGTATCATCGGGATTTACAAATAGGCGTGCATGATATATAGATGTATTTTTATAGATGATCTAAAACACATCTTCCCAAGAAATGTACATTGATGTACATAAAATGAAATTCCACTTATCTATTCCACCACATAAATAGTCATATGTACCACCATTTGAACCATCAAAACTATGAGGGACACTATGACTTATCTTTACTTAGTATCACTTACAATATGAGAAATCTATGTACCTTGAGTATGCCTCCTATACGAGATCAATGTATCTCACAAATTGGTAAGTTCCTAAATGGTCTCCCTACTTGCATTGTGATAAATTTAACTATGGATGAAAACATGTACCTTTATCATCATATCTCTCGGGATGGTTACTCAGTACATTTTGATCTCTCCTAGTACCTAGTATCTCATATGATGACACACCTCCTCTTCCTTGATATGCTTTAATATCAAATTAATTTGGCTTCCTATTAACCAAAAAAACATAATATATGTTTCATTAAAAATAGAACCTCGATATTCTTACACATAGGCTCAACAATGACCCATCCACCACATGTCCAATTTTTTTCATTTTTTCATGGATACACCAATCGATGCTAAAGTTTTTCCTTCTCATTGGTGGTGGATCATTATTTATAGGTTTATGTAACAAAGAAAAAATTTCTTATTTTGATATTTCCATTCCCCTTATGACATCAAACGACAGTGATCCGCCAACATATAATCATTTAGTTGCATCTCTTTCACTTTGCATTAAATATAATTACCCCAAAACATTTTTACTTCATTGTAAACACTTTCCAACATATTTTCAAGAGCATCTTGTGTATTGTTGGTTGAGGAATCACACAAACTATTTATGATTATTTCTAGTTGTTTTTGGTTTATATTATATCGTTGTAATAATTCCTCTTCTTTATGTCTATGGGCCTCTTGCGATTTATACTTCATTTTCAAGTGGGTTTCATTTTGTATTATCAATATTTTATTCATCCCTTCCACATTTCCTATAAAATATTCCTCCATTAACACATATTTCTAAAAAATAAAATTGAAACATTTATTTTCTACTTCAAAACCATAATTTATCAAAAATAACAAATTAACAAAATGAATTATAAAAATAAACTCACCTAGGCCTATGAGAGACACATTGGTATGTGTAGAATGAATTAGAATGGGGAAAAGGTTTTGCAAAGTGTTTTTGTTATTTGGATATGAGATCTGTTGTCATGAAAATGTGCAACAAGAAATTTCACAATTTTCAAGCATGACAACCATACCCTACATGAAATTATTTCCCAAAGGTACTTTTTCTAAGCCCCCGCTCAAGCTCAACCGCCAATCATGTGATGCCAAGTGGACCAATAGGGTTAGGGTGAAATTTTTCACACCAAATGCACCAAGATATTGGTGGAAAAAGTGCAAATCATTCTAAAACAAAAATTACTAGAAAATTCTAACTGTCGACCTACCACTAGCCGCTTGTCTCACACATGCACAAGTTTCCTTCAATTTTCGGCATTTCCTTCAATCATCCATTTCTAATGTTACCACACCTTATAAAACACCTCCACCATGTTTTCATCATCCTTCATCATTTTTACAATGAAGAAACAAAGGATTTTCAAGAAAAACTCAAGAGTATGAGCTGTCATAAACTCTAGGCTCCAAGATGAAGAATTGATTGTATCTCCCAAACTATGCATCCGATCTCACTGAAACTTGGAGAAAATATTCTTCATCCAAATTTATTAAAGATGAAAAAAACCAAACCTCTAAAGGAGTCACTGATCTTTAATGGGAACCATTTTAATTTTTTTTCCCTAGGGTGTTCTTCCTTCATTTTCTGTCAATCCAGGAAGAGGTTTCACCTGAAATGTCATACAAAGCATCTAAATCAAAAAATCGGAAAGAATCTAGCGTTTTCTCGTCAATACGACACGGGGATTTTAATATTCTAAAAATATTAAGTGCTATTGGTTCACACTTACCATTTTTATTAAGTTTCCAAAATGAAAAACTCCTCTGAAAGAACATACATCGAAAATCTTTTAGATTAAAAACTTGGCCACATGGGCCAAAAAGTCAAAAAAGCAAAAAAGAAAAAAACAACTTTCCAAAAATGGAAATGCTTGGAATTGACACCAAAACATCTGTAATAAGCTTGGAACATGAAGGTAACTCCTCACTGTAAACAACAAGACCAAAAAATTAGCCTACCCAAAATAGTAGCCCCAGGTCTTGATTTCAAAAAATAACAATTTTCAGCTCTAGTTGCGAAATTTGCTACCATCTTTGTAGTAGCTGATATAACTATTTTTTTCATCCTCATGGGATTACAAGATGATTCCAAGGCCCAAACAGAGCATTGATAGCTTCATATTGGTCTTGGAAGCATCGTCTTGAATTCAAGTGTGCTCATAAGTAATGCAAGGCATTGCAATACACAATATATGGATCCATCTTCATCAATCAAGAGCTGAGAGATTCAAAATAATTTGGTCACAAAGAGATCAATGAGTCAAACTGGTTCACAATTGAGTATCAAAGGGGATCATCATGAATAGTGCTTGTGTCCATCCCAAGCTCACATTGGGAAGTCTTGAAACAATGTTTCTCAACACTCATTCTATGGCTGAGATGTCTTGCATCATGTACCATGGAGGAATTATGATCATCATTGGTGGGACAAAGTGTTCAAATTTCACTTCATCAAATCTTGATGATGAGTACAACAATGTGGCTATGTAGCAGAAGTCATCAGAGATCGGTTTTAACCCTTAAAATTCTTCGGAGTGGACCTCAGTGAGAAACCCCTGTGGTCATCAAGTGATTACTCAACAAGTGTTTAGAAACATTTGGTTAAAGGTGTTTATGCATCATCCAAAGGAGCCCTCATGGTATAAAAATGTTAGAGATCTTTATTCACCGCATATGGGACATTTCATCATATCGATCAGGAAATGAGGCAAAGGTGGCATGACATCATCTTCACCAAGCGTTTCTTTTTCCTTCCTTCTCTCTTTCTCCCTCTTTTTTCTCTCTCCTTTCTAATTCTTTGTTGGGTGTAATCATTGTGTTCTTTTATATTCACTTACGTGACATATTTTGTAAATCTAAAAGTATTTTCTCAAAATTATAAGAGAAATACGTAATTTGTATTTTCTAGATGTAAATGAAAGGTCTCAAGTGGGATAGGAATACAAAGAGTCATATGACAAAGATGAGAGGTCAATTCCTATTGCTATAAATTGGGATGTCTCCTCCATTCCAAAGGATCCTAAAATTTACATAGAATATATTGCATGTTGAAAATTCTACACTTTGTAGCAATTGTGGATTGTAATATTTTGTTGGACTTTGTGTCATCCATATAAATGAAATAAAGCTACATTTCTTCTACATGTTTTATTCTTATCCCTTGCTTTGTACAACTTGTTTAAATGTCAATCAAGGAATGTATTTTCTTCTTTCCAAGATGTATGAATGTGTGCAAATTTGTATGCATGGTTTCCTCTCATTGTTGGCGAAATAAGCATGGTTGTTATAGGAATCTCATGGTTCTTCTATTTCCCTATTTTAAAAACTTTGTAAGCATAGTTACACAAAACATTTACATCTTCGGCAAGTGAATCTAAAGACTTTGTGTTTTGATTCATCAATCCCACTAGCTTCATTATGTTTCCTCTATATTGAATGATAAACTACTCCAGTTACTAGGTGTGAGACTTTGATTTCCTACTCACGGTAGTAATCAACCTTTCATAATTTCTCTCCTTTCTTGTCATTGCTGTAATTTCCTCTCTTATACCCCCTACAATTAATTTACCATAGGTTCGGTGAAGTGTCCTTGTGTGATCCCTGACCAATTTGGCCACCCATAGCATTTTAGATAAGATTAGGATTAGTTACATTCAATAATGGGAGTTGTACCATTCAATGTAGAGGATCGTAGCCCCATAACATTGGTGGAGATGCGTGATTTTCCATACCAAAATTTTTCTCACCAAATTTTTTTGGTGACTCCACTGGGGAGATATTTTCCTAAGTGTGCCTAAAAAATATCTTTGCCCAAAAATGAAAAATACAAACAAAAATCAGATTTCAAAGAAGATCATTTTTAAGGAAACTCTGTCAAAAGAATGAACCTGTCACATTCGTTTCCTGCATCACAATGAATAAACTTCTAGATTGGAGTGAAGTACCAATTAGTGACAATGAGGAAGAAGAAGAAGATCGTGAAGGAGAAAAGAATATTGTTGACCAACCATGGTTCTGGACCGGTCTTTGCAAAAAGGAAAATTTGAGAATGATAAAAGAGACTCCTACTTCAAGCCATAATCTATAGTTAGACAAAGGAAATAAAACAAAACTTTCTAGTGAAGAATAAGATAAGGAATGGGTGAAAGATGCATGAAAAAGATACAAGGTGTTGTGTGAATCCCAAAGAAGGAAATTTTTTGAAGGTAATACTCTCAGTTATGCACAATTGAATGAAAAACTTGGAGCCATGTATTTCATCACCCTCCCTTGGGATGATTTCCTTACATATAGAAATGATAAAATGGGAATCTTAAAACTTGAGTATATGGAAATAATTATGAGCACTATGCAAGGAAATTCCAATCCTCAAATCTACCTTGAAATGTTGAAATATGTTGAATCTTTGCAAGAGATGTATGAACAACTTGAAGCATCCCATAACAAGGAGGAAGAAGAGGATATTTTTCCTATGGAGGAAGATTATAAAGATCATTCATATTACAAGGTTTTCATCCCTAAAATATTTTTTAACATTGCCAAAGAGGATCTTATCATGCAACCTTTCAAAGAGAATCAAACCAATCTTATAGAAGATGAAGAAAGACAAGGTGATGTGGAATCCACTGAAGAATAATTTTTAACCTCACGCATCTAACTAAAAAATGAGAACATTAACTTTATTCAACCTCTCTATAGATGACTTCCTCACATATAGTAGTGAAGAATGATGTGGAAAGGGTATAATAATAATAATAAGGAAATCATGACCACGAATCCTATCAAGAAATTTAGAGGTGCACTTTGGATGTGCAAAGAAGGTCTGAATACCTTGAATCACTTCATGTTGTCAACAATGAAGAAACTTTAGAAGACCTTGATGGCTGCCCATACTATGAAGTGTTCATCCCTAGAAGATTCTTGGATGATATTGAAGAAGATCTTATCCTTAAACCTTTTGACAAGAACTAAAGCAACATCATGGAGATAGAACATGTGGAGATGGAACCACCATTCACCAATTCTTTTTAGGTCAAGGAACGACATGTTGGAGGATAAATGGATTCAAAGGAAGACTCTTGTTGCATGATGGATGATTCAATGCTTTCTAAAGACTCCATCAATAATGAGGAAATACAAGATGATGGATTTGAGGTAATCACGGATAATCTCCTTTCAAATTTTGATCTTTCGATTAATAACATAATTGAGATATGTGAAAAAGTGCAAGAGATCCATCCTACCTCATGGACCGAAGATGAAGAATTCAAGATGGTCATGGATGATTTTCCCTCCTATTTTGATTCAAGATGATATACTGCATGAAGAAGTGGAGACAATCCAATTCCCTCCCGATTAAATCATGGATGACAAAATGGGAGAGAGGATAATGTCATTTTCAAATTTGAGGATAATTAATAGATCGAGCACAACATCTTCTCACCTAAGGAGCAGGATGATCACCATGGCGAGTATGAATTATTTAATTTTCCATATAAGCAAGAGCATTTAATAATGATTAATCAAGATGTAGCTGAAAATTCTTCCCATAATGTTTCCCCAACATGGTTCTCTACTTCCTACCAAGAGGAGGATGACATGGATTTTGAACTCAAAGGATTTCCCTTCCCATGAAGCTTAGACCTCTTCTCCTTGTCAGAAGGTGTGATGAGTCAAGTATGCATGTTCTTGCAAGAGAGTGAATCTTGGGAAACACAAAGCATGGAAGAGGTGAATGAGGATGTTTCAAATGAATCATGGGCATGTATGGATAATATTTTCAACCATCCCTAGGAGGCACAACATAAAGATTCTTCCAATGAGGATGAAGATGAATCTATGGAAAAATTGGAAGAACCATCAATGCAAGACATCTTGAAGGCTGTAGAAGAAACTGAAGATCCTCAAATCAGTCTTGAACTCTTGACTTGGGCTATGGAGATGAAATATAAGAAAAACAAATTTTTGCTCCTCTTTTTGATACACTAATGTTTGATACCGAGACAGAGTCAATGGATGAACCTGATGTCTTCCCCAATGCTTCATTGGTCAGAGTGAATGTGAAAGCATGTCTTTTTATTTCACATAGTGTGAAGAGGTTCATGATCATAAAAGAAGGAAGGTTCTTATGGAATATTATTTGAATATTATTGATTTTGAAGACAACATCCCTATCCATGACATGGAGGAAGATAGTAATGAAAATTTTGAGTGGGCTTGCATCGAAGAGAATTGTTCTAGAAAACAAAGTGAAAATGTGCATGATTCTTGTGAAAAGATTCAAAATCATATTTCACCTACCTCCCAAACTCCACTGTGTCTTAAACATGTTTTAATGTTTCACCAAGCCCTCGAAGATGATGAGGACTCCTATGTCAATGATGTGGCACATGTTCTAGAAAACATTTTCTCAGAGAAATAAAGCGGGACATCAAAATAAGTTGTTAAAAGGGAAGAAAATCAGTTTGTTATCTCTCCCCAAGTGCCTTGCTGATGTAGGATATGATTTAAAGTGGAAATTCAAAGAGGAAAATATTTTCCTACTTGTGAAGATAGGGAAGAATGGTGTCTTATGATCGCAGAGCGTCAAGTGAAAGCATCAAGGTACAAGAGTGTTGAGAAAGTGATGAAGTGTTCATTAGATGAAAGAATGTTCTCTATGCAGTATGAGTACGAAGATGGAATTATGGTCAAATGTATTCTTCTCAAGCCATACAAATCCATCACAAAATCATGGTTTGATCAAATAATATTTTTGTGCTTCAAAGGTTAGACTTCAATCCGTTGTTTCATGATGGCATGTACTTCTCTCAACCCCTTGTCGGTATGTGTATATTCTCTTTTTGCCTCTATAAATATCCCCCTATAAAATCGTTTCCCTTTTTTTTGTCATGTGTTGTTTCCCCATTTCATGTGTTTCCCTCCTATTTGTGTGTGTGTGTGTGTGTTCAATAAAGTAAGTTGTGTAGTCTCTGTTTCCCTGACTCTAAGGCACAATAGATAAGGCAATGGTCAATGTGATGGGTTGTATTGAGATTCGGAGTTCTCATGTGATATCGTCACTTGTGATAGATCCATGATATGTCCCCAAGCTAGAGCTATATATTTTCATGAAAATGTGCAACAATAAAATTCACAATTTTCAAGCACAACAACCATACCTTACCTAAAAATTTTGCCCAAAGGTGCTTTTCTAAGCCCCCTGCTCAAGCTCAACTATGAATCATGTGATGCCAAGTGGCCCAATAAGGTTAGGGAGAAGTTTTTTTACCAAATGCACCAAGAACTTAGTGCACAAAAATTTTACTCAATCCAAAACAAAAAATTACATGAAAATTCTAACTCTCGGATCCGCTGTCTTCTATTCATTTTCTCTCACACACGTACATGTTTTCTCCAATTGTTAGCATTTCCTTCAATCCTCCATTTATGATGCTATCACACCTTCTACAAAACCTCAACCATATTTTCATCATCCTTCATCATTGTTATAATGAATAAATATAGGATTTTCAAGAAAAACTCAAGAGTATGACCTGTCAAAAACCCTAGGCTCCAAGATGAAGAATTGATCATATATCCCAAACCATGCATCCGATCTCAGTAAAACTTGGATAAAATATTATCCATCTAAACACCTTGAAGTTGAAAAAAACCAAACCTCTAAAGGAGTCCCTATTTTTAATGGCATTCATTTGAAATTCTGTTCCCTAGGGTATTCTTCCTTCATTTTCTATCAATCCGGGAAGAGGTTTCACCTGAAAATTCGTATAGAGCATCTAAATAAAAAACCCAGAAAGAATCCAAGGTTTTCTCATTAATATGACATGGTGATTATCAGCTTCTAAAAATAAAAATTTTGTTGGTTCACACTTACCATTTTTAGTAAGTTTCCAAAAATAAAAACTCCTTTGAAAGAACAGACACTAAAAATATTTCAGATTGAAAACTTAGGCACACGGTTAAAAAGTCAAAAAGTGAAAAAAAAAAAAAAAAGAAACTTTCCAAAATGGAAAATGTTTAGAATTGAACCCAAAACATATATAATAAGCTCAGAACATGAAGGGAACTCCTCAATGTAAACAAAAAGACAAAAAAGTAGCGTGCTTTCAAAATAACAACCCTCGGGTCCTATTTCTAAAAATAACATTTTTGGCTCAGCTGCAGTTGTAGAAAGTTGCTACCATCTCCATAGTAAATTATATTTCTGAATTTTTTCATCCTCATGGGATTGCAAGATGATTCCAAGGCTCAAACAAAGCATTGATAACTTCATATTGGTCTTGGAAGCATTGTCTTGAATTCAAGTGTGCTAAGAAGTAATACAAGGCATCGCAACACGCAAAGCATGTGGATTCATCTTCATCACTCGAGAGAGACAATATATTCAAAATAAGTTGGTCATAGAGAGATCAACAAGTTGAATTAGTTCATCAATCAAGTATCAAAGGGGATCATCGTGAATAGTGCATGTGTCCATCCCAAGCTCACATTGGGAAGTCCTAAAATAATGTTTCTCAACACTCATTCTGTGACCAAGATGTTTGTGCATCATGTACCAGGGAGGAATTATGATCATCATTGGTGGGAAAAAGTGTTCAAATTTCAATTCATCAAATCTTCCTGATGAGTACAACAATGTGGCTATGTAGTAGAAGTCATCAGAGATCATTTTCAACCCTCAAGCTTCTTCGAGTGGACCTTAGTGAGCAACTCCGCGGTCATCAAGGTGATTACTCAACAAGTGTTTTTAAACACTTGGTTCAAGGTGTTTATGCATCATCCAAAGGAGGACCCATGGCATAAAAGGTCAAAGATCCGAGTTCACCGTATTGGGACATTTCATTAGACCACATGCAACGAGGCGAAGGTGGCATGACATCATCTTCATTGGCATTCTTTTTCCATCCTTATCTCTTTCTCCCTCTTCTTTCTCTCTCCTTTCTAATTATTTGTTGGGCATAATCATTATGGTTTATCCTATTCACTTAAGTGACATATTTTGTAAATGTAAAAGTATTTTCTCAAAATTATAAGAGAAATATTTAATTTGTCTTTTCTAGAGGAAAATGAAAGGTCACAAGTGGAATAGGAATATGAAGAGTCATATGAGGGAGATGAGAGGTCAATCCATATTGCTATAAATTGGGATGGATTCTCCATTCCAAAGGATCCTGAAAATTACATACAAGATATTGCATGCTGAAAAATATGTACTTTATAGCAATAGTGGATTGTAATATGTTGTTGGAATTTGTGTCATCCATATACATGAAATAAAGATACATTTATTTTGCATGTTTTCTTCTTCTCCTTTGCTATGTATAACTTGTGTAAATGTCAGTCAAGGAATAGAGTTTCTACTTTTTAAAATGTATGAATGTGTGCAACCTTGTATGCATGGTTTCCTCTCATTGCTAGTGAAATAAGCATGGTTGTTACAGGAATCTCATGGTTCTTATATTTCCCTATTTATACACTTTGTAGCATAGTGACATAAGAGATTTCTATCTTCGGTAAGTTGATATGAAGAATTTGTGTTTTGATTCATCAATTCTACTAGATTCATTTATTTACTCTATATTGAATGATGAACTACTCATGTTACTAGGTGTGAGACTCGATTTAATACTCACGGTAATAATATCCCTTGCATAATTTATCTCCTTTCCCCTCATCTCTGTAATTTCCTCTCTTATACCTCATAGAAGCACTTTGCCTCAGTTCGAGTGAAGTATGCTTGTGTGATCCCCGATCAATTGTGCCACCCATAGCAGTTTAGATAAGATTAGGATTAGTTACATTCAATAGTGGGAGTTGTACCATTCAATGTAGAGGGGAGTAGCCCGTGAACGTTGGTGGAGACGCATGATTTTCCATACCTAAATTTTTTTCTCACCAACAAGATCCAAGTCATCTTTCTTCAACTCATGGGTTTTCATAATGTAGGACCCACATTTCTTCATCTAACATGCAAGCCCTTGAAATGATTTTTCATATATTACAAGCTCAAATATTACAATTGAAACAAGGTGCATCTCTTTCTTCTCATGTTATGGATTATATTCATTCACTTCACAATCCACTTGCACTTGAAGTTGTTTCTTAGCCTTTTCCTACTAGTTTCATTGCTTCTAAAATCCCTATCTATTATAGAAAATGGGATCCCACTAAACATCTATGATGTTTTTATGTTATTAACTACAAAGGGTATATGCCTTTGTAGTAAAAGGTGCACATACTTTTCAATACAAAGAGTATAAGCCCTTTTATATTTTATCCCTCAAATCTACTCAAAATATATTTGGGAAGAATTTTATAAAGGGTGTATACAATTTTTCAAAGGATGTATGTCATTTGTGAAAATGGATAAAGTGGCCCCAAATTTGACCCCCATTTTTTTGCATCTACCCTTCTCTAAGAAAGGATAAATTATTCCAATGATGGTGAAAAGGAAAAAAATACTACCCTCTAGAAGTTAAATAGAACATTAAATTTAATAGCAACCATTCATTGTTAACAACTTCTCGACATTATAGTTTACCACCAACCTTGATTCCATTGTAAGATGTCTCTCCATATAGTTATAATCTCTTAAATTTAATATATACTTAGAATTATGCTCATGAAATGAATAATTACTAGTACACACATATTTTATGTAAGAACATCTAGATTCACATGCAATATTGTATCAACCAAAAATAGTTGAACAATTTGAGTTAGCTGTAATTAAATTTTGTGAATTATTATATAGATCATGCATTACATAAATTTGTTAATAAAAATATGTGGAGTGCAATATTATTTATGTTGAGTGCATAATTTCAATGCATAATTTTTGTGGAGTATGTGGTTCCTCACATAATGTTTCATGTTTTATATAATTGACCAATGCATAGTATTATCCAAGGAATCTTGTTATAACCATATACTTAGAATAATTAAATGTTTGAAGGAACACGTTTTAGAGAAGACCGATTACTTTTTTTTGGTTTATTATTTGTTCCTTTGATCATTACATTAAACATCTATAAATTTAGGAGTCTTGGGTGGTGATGTGAGTGGATATATAAGTAGAGATAGTTACCTTAGGAAATTAATGCAAGTTAAGGGGAAGTCAAATTTCTTAAGAGTAGACCTTAAGTCTCACCAAATCATGATGATGGATGAGTATCCATAGTAATGGTGTAAAAAAATTGAGAGTGTCGCAATGATATTAGGTGTGATGAATTTCCATTTAAAAGGATGAATCATCAATAATCGATACGATGGTGCTATTTTTCTAAATAAGATATCTGAAACCTTTACTTTTTCAAATATATGTGTATTTGATATTTATATTAATGTATGTTTCTATCTATTGATTTAATGCATATTATGGAGGTTATGTGGTGTAAGGAAGTTCTTCATTAAGCACCATCACCTTATTAGGGTCATTTGGTATTAGAGTGGGCTTACTTTTCTTGCAAGTAGAGGAACTACATATCTTTGTGGTTTTCCACATTTTTGAGTGAATAGAAAATTGTTGAAGATATCATCCAACTTGAAACTATTGGGTAAAAAGTTTGAGTGAGAGAGTTACATAGTAATTTTTATGGAATTCCATAGTGTGGATTGTGGGTAGAAGGTGATTATAAGTATCTTCCAACAAAATTATTGTTGTCTAGAAGATTGAATACATTGTGATCATAAGTTCAAAGAAATAAAAAGATAAAAAAATATATAAGAATGTAGGACACCAAAATTAGGGTGTGAGAGTTGAGGACTTGTCCAATTTTATTTAAATTATAAAATCTCTCTTAGAGGCCACGAATCTGCATAATGCTAAGGTGTTGTTTTAGAATATCATAGTAATGATGAATTTAAATCCGTGCAATAAGGAATATAGAATGTGAATGTGAATGAAAATGTAGAAGAAGAGGAAGTGAAAGATGTTCTTGAGGGTAGGTTTCATCATGAAATTAATAGGATATGGAATAATCCTAAGTTATATACCCCTTCTTATTTTGGTAGTTTAGAATCATTTGAGCTCATGGATTTGATAGTGGTTATGGAAAATCATTTTGAGTTTGAAGAAATGGAAGATCCAAAGAAGTTCAAATTTTTGTGCACAAATTTGAAAGGTCATGCATCTCTTTCATGGGAGAATATCTAGACTAACTAGGTGTATAATTTCAAGTAGAAGATCAAGACATGGGATGGACTAGTGGTGAAACTCAAGGGGAAGTTTTAGCTTTCAATTACTAGATGATGTTTTTAGAATGTTTCTATGTTTTTGACAGAGATCTTAGTGTGATAGAATAAACTAAGGAATTTAACCTATGCATTTTTTTTTCTAAGGACTTCATATTTTATGTATTCTAAGTTGCAGACCTCTAGATCTAGCTCATGCATGTGGATATCGGCCTCTTTCACCATTGTAACATCTTTATGCATTTTTGGAAGTAATAAAAGCATTGTTTTGTGACTATTCTCTATCCTAACATGTTTTCATTCTTCTTCTTTCCTTTCTTTTACATTGTGTGTTCATTGTGCCACTTCATGTCCCTTGTAGTTCCTTATTTAGTTATGTTCCATGAGAATGATCGATAAACACATTTTCAGCTGTGTTTACTCATGCCTAGCCTCCTTTCATGCATTCCCTTTTCATTCCCACTCAGAACAGATAGTATTCATCCCTCTTTTTTGGTGCTATCACCTTTTTAGTGTAGTTCATTTTCATGTTATCCTTCTATCCCTGGTCCCTTGGAATTTATTAGCTTAGTTTCCCCTTTTAGCACTAGGAGTAGTAGTAGCAGTAGAAATAGATAGAGGAACCGACCTTCTCCGAGAGATCTGTCTCAAGCACGCAAGGTCCCACAACTTGGAGATGGTTCCATTGTGATCTCAAACAACTCATCTCTTCCAGATCCAAGATGCGAGTGTAATTTTGAAGACCAACAGTTTCTAAAACACCGGTGGGACCAGAAATGAAATCTTAAATTTCATATTGCTAAGTTCTGGTATGTGGAGTTAGTATTTCAGATTTTGGAGGATCATTTCAACACATTTGATGACTCACAACATTTCCAGATCTCTATTTTAGTAGTCCTGAGCATCTTTCATGAGAAGAGTGCATACAAGAAGATTTGCAGCTGAGCTAAATATTATTTTGAGCACCTCTCGTTATCCCCAAGAAGAGTCTATTCTAGAAGGCCCTTGCATGCATCTGTATCTCCCACGTTCCTCACCCATTCAACTCCTTCTCAAATAAGACAACCCACGTGCCTGCGCCATGACACATCAGCCACCTCCTTTATTGAGGAACTTTGTCAACTTCATAGGAGGGAGTCCCTTGGTACTAGCCATGTAAAATGACATGCCAAATGGTGTGCTCAAAAGTATTCCATACTTTACTAGTGAGAATCAAGTCACCCCTCAGAGAATATCCATGATATAGAAAATGTATGTTCGTTCTACCTGATCACACATGATGATGTATCTGTAAGGCTACTTGCAACCTCTTTCAAAGGTAAAGTTCTTTAATGGTACCGAGGCTTAAGAAATGAATTTATTACCACCTAGGATGAGTTGGGAACAACTCATTAATATTAATTTGAAAATAAGTCGATCACCTATCTCTGGTGGAGCAATTGATAATAACAAGAAGGGAGCCAAATGAGAAGATGATTGATTTCAACATTAAATTTCAGAAGACTTGGGACATAATCCCTCTTATGGTAAGACCTACAACCTAGCACACTTTTCTGTATTATCTAAAGGTGTTGAACAATGATATCTCAGTCATGATTCAATCTATGGGAGGTAGGACCTTACCAACTGCTTATAGTATTACAATAAGGGAAAAAAATAGTCTTATTCAGGTGGGAAAGATAGCTCCTAGACCTCCTATGCCCTTGTTCCCATAAATGTCACAAGTTCCCCAACCTTATTTGGCCCCTATTCCTATTCCTGAATAAGGTGTGCAACCAGATTGCATCTACATCCTACTCTCCAGTGCAACAAAAGGAGGATGAAGAATTAAAGGCTCTAATCAGAAATTTATCAAACAAAGTCATATCATTAGAAAAGCAATAGGTGCAAGCCTATAGAGGTAATTATAATCAGGCGCATAGCTAGAACAATCATCCTTGGTGGAATCAATATGGAAACCAAAGATACATGCCCAACCAACAAAATGATAGATGGCATGCTAATGTGCATCTACCCTTGCAAGTTGTTCCTCCTACGCCTTCTCTTCTAGTACCTAGTACAAGTCGCACTCGTTCTAGTTTAGAAAAATTTGGTGCAAGAGTCGAATGGTGTTTCCCTTACAACATGCCTCATAGTCAATATTACTATGTGAATGTTGTGCATGCCCAAGCCTACATGATCCAAAATACTTCAGCCTATGAGCCTTCAACAAGTGCCTCTGAAGTAGAAAACCAAGGAAGACTAGAAGCTCCTCCAGAGGAAAATTTGATGTTCTTTGGTGCTGAGGACTTCTATGCAATTAACCAAAAACATATGATACAACCTGACAGACCATGCACCCAAGTTGAGGAAAAAACAAGATATAAGAAGAGAATGTTGGAGTCAGGCAGTGCAGGTCACACTCCCAGAATGCAGAGTGGCCCTTAAAAGCAAAAAGAAGTAGCCAAGGCATCCAGTAGTAAGAGTGCTCAAGTCCCTACACAAGAGGCCCTACATAATCTTTTGAAATAACGCGTGTCCCTCCTTTGGTAGGTCAATCTCTTGCTTTAGTTAAAACTCTTGCTTCTATGTTGAACAAAAAAAAGGAATGTTGTTCCCCCGAGATACACAAGTCAAGGTCTTCCATTTAGCATTATTGACCAGATGAAGAAGAAAAATATAAATGTCACAATGTGGGATGCCTTGACTATTCCATCTCAGCGGGATCTATTACATGAAGCTCTGGCACAACTCTGCACACCGATCCGGACATACAAAATTTGCGTGCTTCTATCAACATCTACCAAGAAGAGGAGAAAAAAGTAAGTAAGGTTGTTAAAACCCCGCCATTTTATATTTCCTTGATTATAGGAAAACATATTTTTCCATAATTGCATGATAGACTTGGGCACTAGTACCTCTGTTATGCCCAAGAAGATAGTTGATGTCCTAGGTCTTAGGTATAGCCCCTTGTCTAAAGGATTCCTGCAACTTGATGACTCAACTGTCAATACCTTAGGATTCATTAAGGATCTTGAGTTGACCCTTCATGCATGTCCAAGTTTAACAATTACTCAAGATGTGTCAATCATTGACTTACCTCCTTTGTTTTCCCTATGTCTATCAAGATATTTCACTGCTCAAGTGGGTGGTTACTTATCTTCTGATTGGTCTCATATGTTACTCAAGAAAAGGTATGGTACCCAATTTACCATACAAGCTGAACCAATATTTTCTTATCATGTAGAGTCATATGTCCCATCCCCTCTCCAAGCCAACTGTTTAATCCAAGAACAAGCTTCAATTCCTAAAGAGAAGCCTCTTCCACCCTCTATTCCTAACCTAGTACTTGATGAATGGGTGGAAAGGAACCATAAATTTGATCCATATGTTGAAGAACTAGAAGCTTATGAAACTGGGCTTGGTACTTACTACATTCTTGAAGAAGAAGTTGTGTTGTTGTGTGTGCTCAAGAAAGACCAAGTTGAACCTGGCCTATGGAAGTTATACTTTGATGGTTCCGATAGAAGCAACGTGGGAGCAGGAGTTGTTCTCATTTATCCCAAGGATGAGAAATTATTCTTCACGCATAGGCTATAGTTTACATGCTCCAATAATGTGGTAGAATATGAGGTGTTGGTGCATGGTCTACTGATTGCTGAAAAGAAGAAGATTAAGGCACTACAAATATTTGGGGATACAAAGTTGGTCATCCATCAGGTTACCAACAAGTGCTTAACAAATAATAAGCTTCTCAAATCTTATAAACACAGATTTTGGGACCTCCTTGAGAGCTTTGATGCTCTAAACCTGCAGGTGGTGCCACGCAAAATGAACAAGGAAGTTGATCAAATGGCCGCTCTTGGTTCACAATTCTCTCTTGCTAAGGACTTTGTCAAAGGAAACACTCATCACATTAATATGGTAATCAGACCATCCATTCCAGAAAATAATACCAGCTGGAAAGTGTTTGATAGTGACATGTAGATCATCCAAAATGAAGCTAATTTTTCATCAAGCATGCAAGCTAACTTGCATGAAAACTATGGTGACCAAGTAATACAGTGAAGAAAAACAAGTTTCCTAAAGGGATGGTCACCTTAGAGAAAATTTTTATCCCTGATGATGAGTTCAAGGGTAAAGAAAATATATGCACGCCACACAAGAAGACTACTCCCTAGTCACTATTACAAGTGGAAAGGAGTTGTTTCTCAGTAAGGCTTGCACACATGATGATAAGTAGGACTTCATCTCTCTTTGTCAAAAATACAGTTACATAATTTCATGGGAGTATGAATACCTCAAAGGTTTTGATCCAAGTGTTTCTCAACACTCCATTGATCTTGATCTTGGTATCAAGCCCTTTAGACAAAAGCAACGACCAGTCAATACAAAAATAGAGTCCCTCATGAGAAAGGAATTATCTAAACTCCTTGAGGAAAAATTATTTTTCCCATCAAGTACTCTACTTGGGTCACAAATTTAGTTCTAGTGTGTAAGAAGAATAGTGAAATCAGACTCTGTGTTTATTTCAGAGATTTAAATAAGGCATATCTAAAGGATCATTATCCTTTGCCTTCAATGGAATATATTTTGCAGATTGTGGCTAGTGCACAAATATTTTCAATGTTAGATGGATATTCAAGCTTCAATCAAATCTTGGTCGGGAAGAGGATCAATTCAAGATGACATTTACAACCAAGTGGGGAACATATGCATATCAAAAAATTCCCTTTGGTTTGTCAAACATAGGTGCAACATTTTAGCGTCTTTATGGAAATTTCCTTCAAAGGTGTTTCACTCGGAATGTTTCATTCCTTTTAGAAACAGAGATAAGGGTTGGGGCTAGGAGGAATACACGTAGAAATGTCGAGATGGTGTGCGCGTACCGTAGAGAAAGATCAGGTGACTGCGAAGAACTCCTTTTTGTCTTGGAAGGACTACCTGCAAATAAGAACACAAGACCACAAGATTTTGATTAGACAATAAATGAGGGAACTACCTTGGGCCCAAGAAATATAAAACTTCCTTTCGAAGGTGGTCAGTTCCCCTGCTAATATGAATTAACACAAAAGACTGAAAGATATCAATTAAATTGCTTCGTTGAACTGGGTAGGGGAAAGGTTGGTTTTTGGTTATAGTCAGGATAACCGATACCGGTTGCTGATAACCGATATCGGTATGGTCTAGGATCTAAAGGTTGGTTGTTTTGTGGGGTGGTGGTGTTGTTTGGTAGTTGTGTTATTTGTAGGGCTGTATATAGGTGATATTAGGAAATAAGGTGATGAGAGGTAGATGAATGATAGTTAGATGCAATAGCCCGCTGGGTAGTGGATCTAGGAATGGATTCGTGAGGATTGTGCTTCAAAAAGTCTAAGAAATGTTATTAAAGAGGACATGCAAGATGTAACTTATCGGGTTATCGATGAAGATACATGTCCAAGAACTCGATGACAAAGGCGCGAACTCTAGGTAGGATGGCTTGACACACGAGAAGATGAGAGATCTCCCTCCCGATGATCACCGAGTATCACAAGTTTACGGCTATTCTATCGCAGATTCGGGCTTGATCTCCTTTTGCTGCAACTCTCCTTGTCTCTTCACTCATCTCTGCTCGGCCAAGTGAAGATTTGAATGCTCTTGATCGCTCCCAATGATCTCCCTTGATTCAAAAATCCTTCGACCTTTGTTTTTGGTTTGGGGAGCCCATTTTACAAGGAACCGATGGCGGTTACGTAACCGACGGCGGTCGAGTAGGAACCGGCATCGGTAAGGAAAAAAGTAGGCTATTTTTAGTAAAATAGCCCACCTTCCCTGCTTTTCTCCCGAGGGATTAGTTGCGGGCTTGGTCAAGTGACTAGAATGTCGGTTTTGGGTGCGAGAAAGGGGTCCTTAATCATGGGTGTAGGTGTAGACCAAGTTATAGGTCTTAATTAGGTTAGTTTAGGGTTAGGGCTAGGTCATGATGAGGTGGCAAAATGAGGTGGCAGGTGAGGTGATGGGGATTTATCAATTACAAGGTAATTAATAAATAATTGTGTAAGGTTTAGGTGATGAGGTTAGGTTGCGAAATGGGATGCGGGTCACAAGGGGTCGTAAGACACGAATTTGGTGTCTACATTAGCCCCTTATTGTCGTGTGGCTTGTTTTGTAAAGCTGCACGGACAATAATATGAAGTGGTTTCTCCTGTTAAGGGTATAGGTAATCCCCCTCAAATCTATCACAGATTGAGGTAGCGTGAAATCAGGGATAGGGTTGATAAAGGGTAAATGGTGTAGAGATAATGGTGAGAGGGTGGGGTAGGTCCAAGAAAGCAGGCGCACGTTGAAATGCAATAGTGCGACTAGGGTACATGATTTGACGATCAAACCAGCAATGCATAGGCAAAGGTCGATAGTTTATCCAAACAAGGGTGATATAATCCTGGTATCCAAGGCATAGGAAGTAGCCCCAGGGTATATAACGGGTAAGGTACAGGAACGTTTAGGCTTGTTCGGCAGTACCAAATGGTTGGTTTGGTTGAGATAAACATCACGGTCTAGGTCTAGGCAAAGTTGGTCGACAGAGCAAGTCAAGGACCCGAATCATGCTAAAACACGAACAGGTGAGCTCAATTGAACAAGAAGGTACATGATGGGTGGAGAAAAGTGTATGTTGTTGATGTTGGGCGAGGTATTGAAGTGGTACGGCCTTGGGTCGGGCCAAGTTGTTGGGTTGCGGCCTTGGGTCGGGCCAAATGGTTGGGGTGAGGCCTTGGGTCAGGCCAAATGGTTAGGTTGAGGCCTTGGGTTGGGCCAAGTTGTTGGGTTGCGGCCTTGGGTCGGGCCAAATGGTTGGTTGCGGCCTTGGGTCGGGCCAAATGGGTAGGTTGAGGTCTTGGGTCGGGCCAAAGTAGTTGGTTACGGCCTTGGGTCGGGCCAAATGGTTGGTTGCGGCCTTGGGTCGGGCCGGATTAGTTGGTGACGGCCTTGGGTCGGGCCAAATGGTTGGGTTGAGGCCTTGGGTCGGGCCAAATGGGTAGGTTGAGGTCTTGGGTCGGGCCAAAGTAGTTGGTTGCGGCCTTGGGTCGGGCCGGATTAGTTGGTTGCGGCCTTGGGTCGGGCCAAATGGGTAAAATGTTTGCATGAAAGGTTGATATAGGTGATGTTGGTGAAAAAGGGCAAATAGTAAATAAGGGCAAAAATTGGGGGAAAGGTGGAATACAACCGATGTCGATTGTAAATGACCGATATCGGTTAGGGGACCGATACCGGTTTCTTAGGGCAGAATAAAACCGATATCGGTTAGGGGCGAAAAACCTATAAAAAGAAAAATACGGCCTGTCATTGTTACTTTTGCAATTTGGAAGCCAATTTGAATTGTCTGATGTGGAGAGTGGAGTTTGGAGCATTTGTTGCGTGAGGTGGCGTTATTTGACCGGAGGAGTGAGTTGTTAGCGGGCCCGAGTGAGGAGGAGGCAGTAGTTGATTGGTGGAGGACCCAGAAGAGGACATTTGGAGCCATGGCCCAGCCAGGAGGAGCAGGAGGGGCTGGACCAGCTGGACCACCACCACCCATCCCACCACGACGACGTGTCATCGTACGGGTAGGTTCGAAACCCCTCATTGTGTTCATTTTATTGCATTATGCTAAATTGGGGGTTTTGGGTATGAATCCAAGTTTTTGATAAAATAATGAATAAATGGAAGTTGTTTGGAAAATAGAGAGGGTAGGTAGGGTAGTTAGGCTAAAACGGTAGGGTGGGTAGGTTTGTAGGGATTTTCAATGGGTAAAAGGGTAGTAATAGGCAAAAAATAGGTTTGGGGGCCACGTCGGAGTTCAAACTCCGCGTTTTACGGCGGCCGATGTCGGCTGCTGTCGAGCTACCGCGGCAATGATCGCAAATTTCGAAAGGTGGTGTTTTGTTGCTGACCGGCGCCGGTCGTATATCGGCCGGCGTCGGTGGGGTGGTTTTGGGTATTGTGGGTTGGTTTGGGGTTTGTGTGGGTTTGGGTGGGTTATGGGTTGGGCTTGGGGTGGGTATGGTTTGGGGTTTGTGTGGGTTGGTTATGGTATGGGTTTGGTGGGTTGGTTATGGGGTTTGGGTTGGGGTTTGTGTGGGTTTGGGTGGGTTATGGGTTGGGCTTGGGTGGGTATGGTTTGGGTTTGGGTTGGGTTGGTTATGGTATGGGTTTGGGTTGGGTTGGTTATGGTATGGGTTTGGGTTGGGGTTTGGGGTTATGGGTTGGGCTTGGGGTGGTTATGGGTTGGGCTTGGGGTGGGTATGGTTTGGGTTTGGGTTGGGTTGGTTATGGTATGGGTTTGGGTTGGGGTTTGGGTCAAAGAGGGAGGGGGATAGTGGAGAAGATAGGTGGCTAGAGGGGGTGTTAGAGAGTTGGGGTGTGGTCGGGGGGATAAAAGGGGGTATAGAGGGGTGGGTTAGAGAGTCGGGATGTGGTCGGGGATAAAGGGGGTAGAGCGGAGGCCCGTACTATCAAGATGTTCTTGATGGTACCGGAGCTGAGTATCAGCCATATGCAGCTTATAGAGCAGAGACCTCCCATAGTCAGAGATCGCAGGGAGGTGCAGCCACGGCAGGTGTCATGCATTACAGGCAGGAGGCGAGAGGCACCACAGGGACCAGCAGGGAGAGGTGCTGAGGGCGGTGGGGAGAGCTGAGGGATCCCTGCATTGTTTTTGTATATGGACATGGGCACCGGTCTGCGCACCGGTTGTGTTGATAGAGGCCTGCGTGCCTACATTTATTCATTTATTCATTCATTTATTGTATACCGGCTTGCGAGCCGAGTATGGGTTGTATAGTTGATACCGGCCTGCGAGCCGAGTATATTTTTGATATGAGGGACCGGCTGCCGAGCCGAGTCAAGGTTATTGACATTTATTGCGGCCTGCGTGCCGGCTTTGTTGTTGTATTATGAGATCACAGAGGCCCCGATGCAGGGCACGTTGTATATTTGAAACCTTGTATATATATATATATATATGATGATTTGACCCACATGCTGTGTTCAAAATGTTTTTAAGTATTTCGTCAATGGTTTGTGATATAGGTTGTATGATGAGTTTAATTGACATGTTGATATATTGATGATGTTGATGTCTTTTGCACGTATATATGGATGACATGTTATATGATGAAATGTGGCATGTTTTGTTGTTGGTTTGGTGACATTGTTATATATGTATCTGATGAGTTGGATCCAAATGGTGTATAGATTGATAGTTTTTGATATCCTTAGATGATGGCATGTTTGTTTTGGGTAATGTAGATAGATGATATGGATGAAATCGTAATGAGAAGTGGATTGGATGGACAAATATGGATAATGGTGTTGTTATGCAGGAAAAGAGGCGGGCGCGATAAAAAATTAGGTAGAAAATGAAGAAAAGAACTATGTTTCAAAAAGGCAGGTGTGTAACCGATATCGGTTAGGTAACCGACGCCGGTAGTTAGTAGACCGATATCGGTTACGTAACCGATACCGGTTATTTAGGTATGAGCTTTTCTAAAAATAGAAAAGCTAGGGTGGCAACTTAAGTTCTAATTTTGAGAGCCATGCAAGAAGTTAAATACGCGAACGCGACGCTTTTTGACGACTGAGACAGGTAATTGCATGAGAGATTTGAGTGATAAGGAGAAAAGAGATAGGGAAAGTGAATGTGTTCTGAGATTCAGAAGGCAGAAAGGTGAATTTGAAAAGGGTGGTGATCATGGCAGAATGAGGAGAAGCATCCAGCAGGCAGGGACGAGAGGGAAGACAAGGGCCACCTCAAGCTGCTGCAACTCAAGAGGTAAACGTTTTGGTTGTGATTTGATTACTACATGTTTTGTGAATAAGATGGGGGAGAGTAGGTGGGTAGATATGAGAAAGAAAACATGATAACAAGGGTTATAAATGAGGTGAGTGTTACGTGGTAGGTAATCAAGGGTTTTGGGTATGTCTGTGTATACAGAGAGGAATAAACGAGCAATTTATTGTCGTAGGTGGTTGTTTAGGCAAGGTGTATGTAATTGACAGTGACCGATAGCGGTTAGGGATAACCGGTATTGTTCTTGACCGGCATCGTTATTTATAACCGATACCGGTTACTGGAGGAATTTCCAGAATGTGAGAAAAACCCTTAGGGATTTGATGGATTGAATGGTTGTTTGTTGGTTTGATGTATGCAAGCAGAGGCAGGGTTGAGGATGAATGATAGTGTGCCGCTGTTGTCACGAATCCGAGTGGATGTAACACCAGCGAATGGACATTGATAAATCGTTTGGGGTTAAGTGGAATCTGCTATTATTCACGAATCGCACGTAACCATGCTATGTTGCAGGCGTTGATTGAAAGATGGAATCCAGAGAAGAATACGTTCTATCTACCAACAGGGAGATGACAGTAACATTGGAAGATGTGTTCCGTATTTTGAGGCTCCCTATTACAGGAAAACCAAGATATCGCATTACCTAGCGCGGTGCAGGAGCGATAATGTGAGTATTTGGTCCATACGCACGAGATTTGACACAACGAGGTTTGTCATTCACATATGGGATAATGTATGCAGCACACCCTGAGGAGACAAGGTTAGCAGTGATATTAATGATAGCGGTAGGGTATTATGCATTACCGAGGCGAAGGGGGAAGATTTCCAAAGGCATTGATGTGTGTTATCTGGGAGATGATAGAAAGGAACGTGACTTTTGCATGGGCACCTGCATATTTGGCGGAGTTATACAGGGGTTTATGGGCTTGTAGGCGAAATCACAGGACGACACTGGATTGTTCATACTTATTACACTATTGGGCCTATGAGCACATTGTTTGTGTGTGACCAAGAGGCGATCCATCCAAATGTCGAGAGACCGGAGTACGCAGAGGTTGGGATTCGACGATGGGGTCCAGGCATGAACAAGAGGCAAGATCTCAGCCGTGATGGTGACATTGAGTATTACAGGTAGGTATGGGAGAGGGTGACGATTGCTGATATCTGTTGGAGGCCTTACGGGAACTATATGGTAACAGAGAATATAGCTGAGGAGTTGAGGGGTGTAGAGCGATTGAGGTGGATCGCAGGGCACAGGCCAGGTGAGTATGAGAGGATTCCTCTAGATCGTGTGTGGCGACAATTTGGATTTGTGCAGGATATACCCCTGGCTTATAGACCATATATGAGGATCGACGCCGAGGCAGCATTCTCACCTCCCCGGCCAACACCTCCAGAAGGGCCAGAGGAGATAGCAGCCGATCGCAGTGTAATGGATGCAGGAACGACAGAGGCCTATAGGTTATGGTGGGTAGCAGAGCTGTGAGGTGTACGTGATCGCCCTGACATAGCTGTGATTACAGTGGAGAGAGATCATCTGCAGAGTTTAGTTCAGCAGCTCCAAACGCAGGTGAATGAGGCAAGAGGATTGTTAGCGGTTGCGGAGTCACGGGCGGAGAGACTAGAGGCTGGATTCCTCCATGCGAGAGGGCGTATTCATATGTTACAGGAGAGATTGGCAGATCAGTGGGCGGTACCAATAGCCGCGGTACCTTTGAGGACGGAGAGGCCCGGCGAGAGGCGTCGACGATCACGATCATCTCCTGGGTCGGGATGAATCGTGAGGGTCTAAGTAAATGTTAGCAAGGTATAAGAATAAATAAGGATGCCGACCTGCGTGTCGATGATAGAGAAGATGTATTTGTTTAACATCTAGATAAGACTGAATATGTATGTTGATTTGATAATAATAAGAATGTTTGCGTTGTGATTTTTGGTGTTTTGAAAAAGGATAAAGAGGAATGTGATTAAATAGAAATACACAAAAATATTTATATTTACCACACATGATAGGTTATGGTAGGGGGTGGTCGAGCTAACCTTGGGAGACCCCATGTCTCCTAAGTGCTGCCTACATAGCCCATTGCACAAAGCAAGGAAGGGCCTCAGACCGATGTAGTTCTCCCTTAGGATCAGGGAGAGGCGAATTCAGGCAATTTGGTACGGTTTAGGCAATTGGTTGGTTGGTAAAAATATTGATATTAATATTGGTAAGGGAAGGTTGTTGGTGTTGGTAATGAATTGGTGATGTTGTAAAAGGTATAAGGGAAGCGAAAGTTAGCCTACCCAAGTCGAGGGGAACCATGTCCTGATTAAGATCAACACACAATCCTAGATGCGAGGCAAAAAGGAAAGAGTGCTCCGTAGGTGAAAAGAGCTAAACAAACCACACAACGTAGAACGAGCTTGAAGCCCTAGGTACCGTGCATAGACGAGAAGTCAATAGGTGAAAAGAGTTGTATGATCACAATATATCGGGTGTACGTTACGTCCCTTGAGTGGAAACAAATGGTGAGGTGAGGTGGATGATATAGCTGAGGTACAGAGAACTTGTTACAAAGTGAGTGTTCTGACGAAAGAGAACCTACCCTAAATAGACAAGTCCATGACCCAAAAAGTTCTTTTGAATGAGGCTTTTATTTTACTGAATATAGACTGATCGATGTGGGAAGTCTACAAGGGATATTGATTGTACTATTCTTGAGGTCTTCACAAAGCTGATCCATGCGAGAAGCTTCTGATAAAGGCTGACTGTGTATAGCTGTCCTTCGAGGGAGCAATCTATTTATAGTAGCAGATATGATTTTAGTGCATAGCTGTCCTTCGGGGGAGCAGTCTATATATAATAGCAGCAATAATTTGGCATATAGCTATCCTTCGAGGAGCAATCTATATATAATTTAGATAGCTAGATGTTCTTTTGGCATGAAGCATCTAGTTTGGTAGAAGTTTGACTCAAGAAAATCCCATAAGAAGGTGTTATTTTAAGACTTTGAAGTCATGGACTAGACTAAAAAGGGGAAGGCATCGTTGAGGGGAGGTGAGAAGTGAGCTTGATTTTATTTGGAGATGTAGGAAACAAAGTGTATGTAGCGGTAAATGAGCTCAAGGGACGAGCAGTAGGTAGATAAGAAGTGATATAACACTAAATTCAACAATAGAATGGTCGAAGATGCAAGGCATTAAGGGGTTCAGGCTCAGGTTTACCATTAAGCGAAGCTAAACGATAAGTGCCTGATCCATAAGTGTGAGTGATTATATAAGGCCCAATCCAATTAGGAGCAAATTTTCCACGTTTGCTCTTTTCTAGTTTGGTTACATGTTGATTCTCTTTGAGGACAAGATCACCAACCTTAAAGGTACGCTCCTCGAAGTCACTTATCATAAGCACGCTTGATGCGTTTTTGATAGATTTGAAGGTGATCGAGAGTCAAGACGACGTCGTCAAGAAGCTCCAATTGGGCTAACCGCTCTTGGCGGAAATCATCGTTGGTGAGAATATCCCAAGAGATATCCCGAGGGAGGGTATTTGTATTTCAAGAGGCAAGACGGCCTCGCACTATATACCAAAGAAAAGGTGTAGCACTAGTGGAGGTACGAATGCTAGTACGATAAGCCCAAAGGGCAAAGGGAATGTGCTCGTGCCAATTTCTTCCTGGACTCATTGACAACTTTCATGAGGATTTTGGTTAGGGTTTTATTAGAAGATTCAGCCCACCATTGGCCTCATGGATAGTAAGGCGATGAGAAACTAAGTTTGATACCAAAGTTGTCACAAAGGTCTTTAACAACTTGTTTTTAAAGATTTACCATTATCTCGTTATTAGGCGATGAGGAATACCAAAACGATGACGATAATGTGATGGTTAATGAATTCGACAATTTTTTCTTTTTTGATTGAAATGAGTGGAATGGCCTCCACCCATTTTGTGTAATATTCGGTCGCTGTGATTATCCATCGGTGACGTTGTGAAGAGGACGGGTGAATCTCACCAATAAGGTCTAAACCCCATTGTGAGAAAGGCCAAAGATCTCGGTGACCTGTAGGGGGTGGCTAGGAGTATGTTGAAGGTTGGCGTGTTGTTGACACATAACACAACGCTTAACATATTCGTAGCAGTCGTTATTGAGAGTAGGCCAATAATAACCTAGGCGAAGGATTCGTTTAGCCACGGCAAGGCCACTAAAATGTCCACCACAAATCCCATCGTGTACTTGTTGGATGGTATAGGTGACCTCCGCGCCGGTTAGACAAATGAAGGAGGATGCCATCAAAGCCACGTTTATAGAGGAGTCCTCCCATGACAACATAACGCGAAACACTTTTAAGAAAAGCACGTTTGCCATTACTAGTAAGGTCAGGTGGGAGAACAGAGATTGTAAGGTAGTCATGAAATTGGTGGTACCAGTATCCCGCGAATTAGTAGACACGTATTTATCATACAAACTACCGGGTTGAGTAGATGGGGCAAAAATGTTGTTGGACCAAGACGAATAATTCAGAGTCAGTTGATGAAGCTGGAATTTGCGAGGCTAAGCAAGCCATAGTATCCGCAAATTTGTTAGTGGAGCGGGGAATGGTTTGGATAGAATAGTGAGTAAATAAGGCTAGAAGTGAATCCACGTAGTGTTTGTACTTTTGAAGTTCCTCATTTTTACATTGGTAGATGCCCATAACTTGATTGACTACCAATTGAGAGTCGCCAAAAATATTGATAGATTTGATACCTAAGTGTATCGCAACTTGGAGACCCAGAACAAGGGCCTCGTATTCCGCTGTATTATTAGTGCAGGGGAAATCAAGCCGGAATGAAAGAGGCATAGGTTCAGCGTCAAGAGGGATGAGAACAACGCCGGCTCCTCCGCCGCGCTGGCATTTAGATCCATCAAAGAAGAGGGTCATTTGATACGACTCTTCCCCGAGTGAAAGAGTGGCGATGAGTTCGTCAGGGAAATTAAAATTGGTGAATTGTTCCCCAGGTAAAGGGGCCTCCGCAAGTTGGTCTGCAAGAGTTTGTCCTTTGATTGACTTCTGTTGTATAAACTCAAGGTCGAGGTCGGTGAGGAGCATAAGCCATCGAGCGATGCATTGGTTTAGATGTGGTTTGGCGTACATATAATGAATGGGGTCCGTGTTGGTGATGACAAAAGTTTTGTGATTCAGAGGTAATGTCGAGTTTGGTGGCTACGAATGATAGGGCTAGGCACAATTTTTCTACATGTGTATACCTAGTCTCGTAATCCACGAGGGTACGACTTATATAATAAACGGCCTGTTCTCGACGTGCCGAGTCCCGATGTGCGAGCATAGCTCCTATAGCATGGTCAGTGGTGGAAAGATAAAGGTAGAAAGGGCGGGTCGTCCCGGGTGGGATAAGCACGGTGGTCTGCAAGAGATAGGATTTGAGAGCTTCAAAGGCTTGGTGACACTCTTCACTCCATTGAAAGGCAATGTCTTTTTAAGAAGGTGATGGAAAGGGTGACATCGATCCGAGAGTTGGGAGATGAAACGCCGGATGGATTGAAGTTTACCCTGCAAACTACGCAATTGTTTGAGGTTTTTGGGTGGGGGCATTTCTAGGATAGCTTTTACTTTAGATGGATCGACCTCAATGCCATGCGCAAAGAGACGATAAAGCCAAGAAGTTTTCCTAAAGAACACCAAAGACACATTTCTTTCAGTTGAAGCCGACTGAATATTGCAACAGTGATCGAAAATAATGGTTAAAACATCGAGATGTTCACCGCGATGTTTAGACTTGCCTTAAGATCATCGACATAATCCTCAAGGATAGTGTGCATAATGTCATGAAAAATGTAAGTCATAGCCCGCTGATAGGTAGCACCAGCATTCTTAAGGCCAAACGGCATGACACGATAACAGAAGGTTCCCCAAGGAGTTATGAAAGCGGTTTTATGTTGATCGGGGGGTGCAACCAAAATTTGGTTGTATCCTGAAAAGCCATCCATGAGAGAAAGCATTTCATGGCCCACAGTGAGATCAACAAGTTGATCAATACTTGGGAGGGGGAAGTCATCCTTGGGGCAAGCGAGGTTAAGGTCTCAGAAATCTGTGCATATCCGAAGTCCCCCCGTCGCTTTAGTGACAGGTACGATGTTAGAAATCCATTGAGGATAGTCAATAGGCAAGATGAAGGAAACAAAAAGAAGTCGTTGAAGCTCTTCTTTGACCAAGAGGGCAATGCGTGGATGCATTTTTCTCAGTTTTTGTTTGACTGGTTTGGAATCGGGGTTTAGAGTGATGTTATGGACGGCAATGGTAGGATCAATTCTGCATGTCAATAGAGACCAAGCGAAAGCTTGGTCATGGGTACGAGAAAGGTAGTAAAGGCGGCTTGTTCTGATGTGTTAAGGGATTGTCCGATCTTCACAATGTGAGGATCCTCCTCCATGTGGATGTTGATTTCTATAGTCGATTCATTCAACATGGTTTGAGTTTCAGATGGTAAGGTGCGTTGAATATAGGAGTCGTCGCCCCCAAGGTAAGTGAGGATGGAGTCGCATCCCGCACTCAACAACATTAATCGAAGGCTGAATCCTCTTCGATCATGTCCGGATACGTATGGGGCAGAGAAGATGGGTCCTCATTATCGCGTTCATAAGTGAGAGGACCTATGAAGATAGCATTTATGAAAAAAAAAAAAGTTAGGAGGGATAGATTCAGTGGTCCATTGATTCTGGGGTGATGATGGCAAAGTGGGTGATGATGGTTTGGTAGGGGTGACGCTGCCTTCTTCCAGATACAAATGACACGAGGTGTCTCCCGTGTAGGTGTTTCAGAAAACCGAGACCACTGCGATCATTGTGTTTGGGTAGTCACGGGAATGAGTGTATGTCGGCCTTTTCAAAGACCAAAACCAAAGCCTTTCCAAGCACAATGAGTCAAGAAGGTGAGGGAGAAATGACGATTTGTCAAATATTGAAAATCGGATTGGAAGGGAACCACACCAAGAGGAGGTTCAGGGGTAATGGAAGATGCGTCAACACCCCCATACGTTAGGTTGGTGCGGCAATGGGGTGGTCCGTAAGAAATTACCTCCCACGCGATGGTCGTAGGTGGGATGTGCATGTAATTGTCCATACTCCCGGGTAGGGAAAGAACTAACATTATATAGGCGGTATTCCCCAAGGCAAAGGCGTTGAAAAACATCTACTAAGGGGTCTGAGGTTGGGATGTTATCTGCGGGAAAAGAAGTAATATTTGTAACAGCGGTTTCATTGGTTGAAGGTGTAGGTGCGTCGGAAGTAGATGGCTGGGTTGGATGAATGGGTGTCTTGACTGGTACAAGTACATCATTAGGGCGATACAACATATTGCAAGTTTTGAAGGGGGGAGGATCAGCTTTTACGGTGTAGGACTTCCCCTCGTACTCAAATTTTATGCATCTATGTAAGGTGGAGGGAACGCATCCCATAGCCCGGATCCAAGGACGGCCTAACAACATATTGTATTGGAACTCTCCCTCAAGGACATAGAAGAGTTCGGGTAAAGTACGTGGTCCTACACGAATGTTAAGGATCACGGTGCCTAAAGTAGAAGTAATAGCATCATTGAATGATCGCAACATGATGGGATTGGCACACATGCAACTAGAAGGGATATTCATTTGTTGGAAGGCTTTTGAAGAGATGATGTTTAGGCTGGCGCCCCCGTCAATCATAACACGACGTACCTGGATATCCCGAACGTACGCTGAGATGAAAAGAGCAGGGTCAGGATCTTCGGTACCAAAGTCGATAATTTCATCTTCGGAGAAACTGACAGCAGCGGCTTGTTGTACAGAGCCCGAAGTGGTTGGGGAGATAGGTTGTTTAGTGAGCGAAGCAACATGATTGGGCGTTAGAATAGAGGTAACAGGCAAGGTTTCATTAGGTAAAACCTCTATCCCTTGAAGGATCTCAACGAGAGCTTGTCGATGAGATTCAGAAGTCTGAATGAGATCATACAGTGTCATTTTTACGGGTGATTGGTGAAGTTGTTTGATCATAGTTCGGTGGGCAATGCCATTAGAGACGGGATAGGCGGGTCCGCGAATAACCACTTTAGGTGGTGGTGCAATCGGGATGGTTGACGGAGAAAGAGATGCCGCAGGTGTGTTTTCTTCGTTTTCCCATTGTTTTTCTGCCCTCGAGTAGCAACACTAATCATATTGATTTCATGAATACGAGAGGAGGAAGACGGTAGGGATAGGTCATGGTCTTCGAGAGGTGGGGCTGTAATAATGATAGATCTTGGTGAGGCGGGAAAGGTGGTATAGGAGAGGGAATCAAGCTAAAGGTCTCTCTCTTCAAAGTTGTCTTTCTTAGCTTTTCTGTCTGAGAGAGGTGATGGATGAAGTATGGCTTTCAACGCTTTGCATCCCTCTACGTCATGTCCTGGTGTGCGGTGGTAAGCGCAGATTTTAGACTCATCGTAACCTATAGGTCGAGGTTTAGATGGATCATAAGGTCTAAGTGGGGGTAGGGAAATGGTCGCATTCTCCACCAACATAGCAAGGATTTTGGCGTAAGACCCTTTGAGTGGGTCAAAGTCAGAGGAAAATGAGGCTATTGACTGGGTCGATCTTGGTGATGACGTGGTGTGGTTGGTTTGTAGAGGGGGTTGTTTAGCCAAGGAGTTTTGATAATGGATTTTCCCTAACCGTGGTTTCTTTGACGTAGAAGCTATGTTGGATGATGAGGCCACAGATGATGTGGTATCAGAAAACAACCACGGGGAAATAGGAGTGACCGAAAACAAATCTTTTGATGCTGGAATTTGTTTAGGGTTGATAGGTGGACAGGATACGCGGGGTGACGGTGTTGTTATACCCTGGGATTTCTGTATGGGTGCAGAAGGCGTAGGTTGCTTTAAAGAAAACGCAGGAGGTATGATATATTGATGTAAGGTAGAGGGATGGGGTCCCAATATGGAAGGTAGGTGTGACGATGATGGTTTTAGTTGTGATAGAGGCATAGGTTGAGGAGATTGAGTCTGTCTCCTAATGGGGTGGACGGCTTTATTTTTAGATAAATCAAGCCGCTTAGGTGGGTGTGTTAGACTAGGTATGGGTGAGGTCCCAAGCATAGGGGAAGATTTGGTTAAGTTAATAGAAGTGGACGGGGCATTTGGTAGAGGTGAGGGGGGTGAAGGTGAGAACATGGGCATTTTAAGCTTCTGTAAACACTTCGGGTATATGGTGGAGGCATCAGGATCGGTCATTTGCATTTGAGTAGAATACGGCGTACTCAAACGTTCCCATAGGACCTGTCTATCTTCTGTGGAATGACAGTCCTCACGTGTGAATAGGAACTTTTGTATGGAAGAAAGGTGGGTTGTGATTCCAGTCCACTGTGGGTGTGATACAGGGGGTAGATGAGGCACTGTATCAATAGATGTTAAGAGGTCGACTGGTCGTTGAAAAGATTTAGGTGATGAAGGACTAATAGGTAGGAGGGCGTGTTTGAGGGGATCTGTCATGTTTAAAGAATGTGGTGATGTCGGTTCAAGAGGTTGCTCGTCTAAGGATGACAAAAGAAGTGGCGAGCCTTCCTCTTGTACAGCAAGAATGGTAGAAGGAGACGTCTGGGAAATAGATAAATTAGATAACATCCGCTCACAGTCTTGCAAGGATGTGGTATAAGAAGGCTCATTTGTGAGAAGGGAACTCTGGGCAGCTAATTCCTTGATGGGTAAAGGAACGGCAAGGATTTCAGTTTGTCTTGATGGCGAGGAAGGGGATTCGGTTTCCTGCGTTAGTGAAGAGGCTTGATTGAGAATTTGTTCGATAGAGGTCTTTGGCTGGGAATCGAAGACTACATGGATCTCATGAACACTCTCCTCGGCTAAGATATCTTGATTTAGATTACTGTTAGAAGAATGATTCGGGAATGGTTTGTTGAATATTTTTAAATTTCGGTTAGCAGGGGCGTTAGGATTATCGAGGGCTATATCCCCCGCATCAACCATTTCCTGCACTATGTTTTTCAACATCTTGCAGTTCTCATGACCGTGTCCTTCACGCGGTGGAAGTTACGAAGTCATTTTCTTTGTACCAGAAGGTATGGCGCGAGTGGAATCAAACCCGAATGAGGTTTAACAGAGGTAAGGTAATGGCTCCTGCTTTGAGCAATTTTTCCAATATCACACCATATGTTTCTCCCAAGGAGTGTAGTTGATGGGTTCTCGCTTTATACTTATAAGTGGTTTTTGGCGGGGTATTAGATGGTGGTTGGGATTTGACCATCACCGCATGCACGGCCCCTTTTGATTTCGAAGCGGTCGATGGGTGAGGATTGGTGGTGTTAGGTTTGTTGGTGGAATCTGAAGTTCGGAAATTGGGGTTTTTGTTACGCAACCACAATTTCTCTTCCTCTAAGGCTCGAATCTCTAGTTTTCGAGCCATAGTAAAGGCCTCATCGAATGTACGGAAAGTTTGAATTTGGAGGGTAGGGGAGATGTGCTTAGCGCAGGCCCACGTAAATAGTTCGATAAGTTCGGTTTGAGGCAAGGCATACGTAAGTTGGTTGATAAGGCCCCGCCATCGTCCAACGAAATCTGCGATAGATTCGTCCTCAAATTGTCGGATGGCATAGAGGTCGGTGATAGATACTTTCTTGGCAATGTTAATGGAGAAATGATCCAAGAAAGATTGGGCTAGCTGGTTAAAAGAGAAGATCGAGTGCTGGGTTAAAGCACTGTACCACTCCAAGGCAGGTCCTGATAAGGACATGGGAAAGGTGCGGAGTAACAAGGCATCATCATGAGCAATCAAATAACAAGCATGTCTAAATGATCGCAAGTGTTGTTGAGGATCCTCTTTACTATTAAAACGAGTAAATTTCGGCAACTCCCATTGAGGAGGATATGAATGAAGGGGGACAGACGGGTGAATAGGCTCCCGACAAACTTGCTCGTATGTCAAGGTGCTACGACTTCCTGAAACAGAAGCCTCCAGGTTTTGCATTTTGTCCATCATTTGTTTAATTAAATCAGTAGTTGGATGAGATGATGGTGTGGTTGTGGTAAACGGAGGCAAATTGGGCCAAGGACCACCGCTAGACACTGGTGGGGTTAAGTGTTGATAAGGTGTGGAGGATGAATATGTTGAGGTGACCGAATAAGGATGTCCCATATAGGATGTTGAGGTCACTGGATACGTGTATGGGAATGAAAAGGTAGGCGGAGCTTGAGAAGGAAAGCTCGTGTGGATAGGTGGCAGAGAGCAAGTCATGAACGGAGCGGTCTGCAAGAGAGATGAGGTAGGGGCAGTCAGTGGTAGTGATATGTGGGGTCCAAGATTAACCAAAGGGAAGCTAATTTGTGTCGTATGAACCTCTGAAGTCATCGGGTTGGGAGACGGGGCTAAAGATGCGGGAAGCAAGGCGGTGTCATCAGGCGGAGTGGGAGCTAAATGAGCAGCTATACTAATAGGCATACCAACAAGGAGCTGACCATTGGGCGTACGGTCAGGGGCATGAGACAAATAGTATTGTACAGCACTAGGATTAGCATCCAGAAACTTGGCAAAGTCTTTATCTCCCACAGAATTTTAGGAACCTCACCGTATCCGTAGGATTCCCATGCACGAATGTGAAGGGGGTGATTCAGGCAAAGAAACAGAGCAAGCATGTGAAACCATGGTGGCGGCTTGCTTTCAAGTGATAACAACCATGGACAGGAGTTCACGAGGGTTTCAATCATGTCAGAATAGAAACAAACTCGCACCGTAAAATTGGTAGGTTGCTTTGGTTTGTCGAAATTGAAAAGACAAGAATCGATATCGGTCTAGTAACCGATGTCGTTATACTATAGCCGACGCCGGGTCGTAACCGGCGTCGGTGTAAGAAGTCCGGCTAACAAGATATAAAAGGCTGCTAATTTGATTTTTAACAACGCTTAGTATACTTGTCCAATTATTGATCACGTAAGATAGAGTATGAGAAAGAAAACAAACTAAAAACAAGCAAGATGCACACGCAAATCCGAGATTAACCCTAGGGTTAATTTTAATTATTGTGGCTTATGCCTTTAGACGTAGAATGATGTCGAATCCTAAACAAAAGACTTAGGGAAATGTCAAGTTTGTTTTGGCTTATAAGGTTACCTCAATCGGGCGAGGAATACCATGAAAAAGGGGGATGTTTGAGCTGTTGTGTTAATTGTGAAGTGATTCGGTATGTGTTGTGCAAAGTGAAAGTAAGATTAATTTCTTGTCAATACCGTGGATATCACCCCACGTGTACGAACTGCACTACTTAATCTATGTTCACTAGAATTGAAAAAAACAAGCAGGAATGCAATGCACGTGTTTTAAACCCAAATCGAAAATGATATTCGATGAAGCAAAAGAGATGACTTTCACTAATGCGAGATGTAAAAGCAAAGCAAGTTCTTTTATCAAAATAATACAAAACCTTGTGAATATCTTTTAGAAGAAGAAAACAGCAAGTATACTCCCTATATGAAAGCAAGCAAGAAAGAAAGAAACCCAAAATGGGTCCCACCGGGCGTGCCAAAATGTTTCACTCGGAATGTTTCATTCCTTTTAGAAACAGATAAGGGTTGGGGCTAGGAGGAATACCTGTAGAATGTCGAGATGGTGTGCGCGTACCGTAGAGAAAGATCAGCCGATCGAAGAACTCCTTTTTGTCTTGGAAGGACTACCTACAAATAAGAACACAAGACCACAAGATTTTGATTAGACAATAAATGAGGGAACTGCCTTGGGCCCAGGAAATATAAAACTTCCTTTCGAAGGTGGTCAGTTCCCCTGCTAATATGAATTAACACAAAAGACTGGAAAGATATCAATTAAATTGCTTCGTTGAACTGGGTAGGGGAAAGGCTAGTTTTTGGTTATAGTCAGGATAACCGATACCGGTTGCTAATAACCGATATCGGTATGGTCTAGGATCTGAAGGTTGGTTGTTTTGTGGGGTGGTGGTGTTGTTTGGTAGTTGTGTTTTTGTAGAGGGTCATATAGGTGATATTAGGAAATAAGGTGATGAGAGGTAGATGAATGATAGTTAGATGCAATAGCACGCTGGGTAGTGGATCTAGGAATGGATTCGTGAGGATTGTGCTTCAAAAAGTCTAAGAAATGTTATTAAAGAGGACATGCAAGATGTAACTTACTGGTTATTGACGAAGATGCAGGTCCAAGAACTCTGATGACAAAGGCAGAACTCTAGGTAGGATGGCTTGACACACAGAAGATGAGAGATCTCCCTCCCGATGATCAGCTGAGTATCACAGGTTTCTGGCTATTCCGTCGCAGTTCTGGGCTTGATCTCCTTTTGCTGCAACTCTCCTTGTCTCTTCACTCATCTCTGCTCGGCCAAGTGAAGATTCGAATGCTCTTGATCGCTCCCAATGATCTCCCTTGATTCAAAAATCCTTCGACCTTTGTTTTTGGTTTGGGGAGCCCATTTTACAGGGAACCGATGGCGGTTACGTAACCGACGGCAGTCGAGTAGGAACCGGCATCGGTAAGGAAAAAGTAGGCTATTTTTAGTAAAATAGCCCACCTTCCCTGCTTTTCTCCCGAGGGATTAGTTGCGGGCTTGGTCAAGTGACTAGAATGTCGGTTTTGGGTGCGAGAAAGGGGTCCTTAATCATGGGTGTAGGTGTAGACCAAGTTATAGGTCTTAATTAGGTTAGTTTAGGGTTAGGGCTAGGTCATGATGAGGTGGCAAAATGAGGTGGCAGGTGAGGTGATGGGGATTTATCAATTACAAGGTAATTAATAAATAATTGTGTAAGGTTTAGGTGATGAGGTTAGGTTGCGAAATGGGATGCGGGTCACAAGGGGTCGTAAGACACGAATTTGGTGTCTACAAGAGGCTATATCAATGAATTCATCTTGGTTTACCTTGATGATATAATAGTCTTCTCAAAGTAGAGTGCATATCATATAATGCTCCTAGAGAAAGTATTTGAGAGATGCATAAAGTATGGGGTGTCTCTTAACCCCAAGAAGTGTAATTTACGGTGTTGCAGGGAAAATTCTTGGGCCATTTGGTTTCAAAGGATGGCATCACAATTTATCTTGAGCATGTTTCATCCATCCTTGCTCTTTCCCTGCCGCCGAACACAAAAAGGCCTTACAATCCTTCCTTGGTAAGATCAACTTTGTTAGGCATTTTATCCCTAACTTTACAGGACTGGTTCGGCCCATCACCTTGATGCTCAAGAAGGACATAACCTTTAGATGGAAAACAAAAGGAAGAGAAAGCTTCAACAAAATCAAGCAAGAAATTACTTACACGCCAACACTCATCAACCCGGATTATTCCAAGGATTTCATCCTTTATGCTTATGGCACTGATACTAGTGTTGTTGTTGTCCTAACACAAGAAAATGAACAAGAGTTAGAATAACCAGTGGCTTTCTTCAGCCAGATGTTAAAGGATTACAAATTAAGATACAATCACACAGAGAAGCAGGTCTTTGCCATCATGTGCACACTCAAGAAATTCAAAATTATGCTCACCACAAATCATATAAAGGTATTAGTCTCCCACTCTTCTGTCAGAGACTTCATCATAAGAACAAAGATAAGTGAAAAGAGAGCACGATGGGTGACCAAAATTATGGAGTATGACATGACCATAAAATCCACAAGACTAGTAAGGGGTAGCACGCTTGCAAGTAGATTGCCGAGGATGTGCAAAATGAATATGAGAGTTCATTATTTCTAAATGAAGGTCTTCTACGTGTAGAGCTTGAGTAGAATACAGATCTTGGCATGCGTTAATCGATGAAGGACATGATCACATTCCTTTCTCGAGGGCACATACCCTCCTGGTTTAAACAAGGTAAAGAGAAGACATCTAAGGTTACAATCTATCCCTTATGTTTTGGTTGATGGAATTATCTTCAAGAATAATCTTGATGGTGTGTTGTTAAGATGTATCAACAACGTGTAAACTAAAAGATGTTGGCATAATTTCATGATGGATTCTCTGGTGGACACTTTTCTGCCAAAACTACAACAATGAAGATCATAATGGCAGGTATCTTCTAGCCTACCCTATTTGTAGACACACACAAGTGGGTCAAAAAATGCAAGGAAAGCACTTTTTTGTAGGAAATAAAAAATTGGCAGCACTTCCCCTTCGACCAATCCAAGCAGATCAGCCTTTTGCACAACAGGGTCTTGACTTCATAAGCATGATCAATCTGCCTTCAAGCACTAGACACAAGTGGGTGCTGACAACTACGGAATATTTCACCAGATGGACAGAAGCTGTCACACTCAAGGAATCAACCGAGTCAGTCATCCTTGACTTTATCGAGGGTATAGTCACAAGGTTTGGCATCCCTAACACCATTATCTCTGATAATACAAAATCTTACTTGGTACTAAAATCATTGATTTGGGCTAAATGTGAGCATCTACTTGAAGACATCTTTCACTATTACCCTTAGGGAAATGGTTTGGTAGAGTTAAAAATAAGAACCTGATTAGAATCATGAAGCGCATAATGAACATCAGCTAAAGATAGTGGCATATAAAGGTCTTGCGTGCACTCTAAGCAGATAGAATCACAAAAAAAGACAATAGGAACTTTGGCTTACAAAATTGTCTATGGTAAGGAGGCTACCCTTCCTTTGACACTAGAGTTGAATTCATTAGCGCTTTCCTAGAAGCTGGAATTTGAAGGCATAGACAAGAGATAAATCAGAATGGAAGAGCTGGTTAATCTTGAAGAACTAAGGAAATATGCCATGATCAAGCTAGAACATCATCGGTAAACAACAAGAAATGGATTGACAGAAAGGCTAGGCCCCAAGCTTTCAAATTTGGGGACTTAGTTCTAAAATGGGATGCTGACAAAGCTAAACTAGGGCGCCATTCAAAGTTTTATGCACTTTGGAGTGGCCCATACATCATCAGTTCATGCAAAGAGGCTAACTCTTTTGAGTTAACTCATCTTGATGGAAGCGCGCTATAGATCCTACTAAATGGGACCTATCTCAAACCCTTCCATTAATTTTTTACATCATTACATATATATTAAAGTAGTTTTAATTCCTCCAAGTGCGTTACATGCAAATTGTTTTTTTGTACATAGTTATTTCTTATCACATGCTTCTTGCACACGCTCTTCTTTTTTGTTTCTGGGATGTCGACAATTTTCAGTAGTTGCAAGATTCAGGATCGAGTCAAGAATGATCCTTCAAGTGAATTTAGGGAAATTATTCAAATGATTACATAGTAGAATCCATGCCCAATGGATGCTTCAGCTACTAATCTCCTTCATCTAGTAGGCAGATGGCCCCAAAAGTCACCAAAATTGTTATCCAAATAACTCTCCTAGTGATTTGGATAACTTGTATACATCTTCTAGCTTTGAGCTCTTCATTGCAAGGTTACGCGTGCTCAAGTTCCCTTGAAACATTCCTTTATTTTCCTCATGCACCCTTATGTGCTTCCCCACATTCTCTTCCTTTCCTTTTCTTCTTTGTTCCATCTTCCCCTTGCACGCGTCTTTTGTGCATTCACTTTCTTCCCGGCGAGACGTTCACCCTACGCATGCAAACCTTGTATGTGATTCAATCAACTAAGTCCTTGGCCCTCGTGCATGCCCACAAATCATCTTATAATGGTTGCACCTTGACCATGCATTCTCTTCTCACCATTTTTCCTCATTTCCTCATGAGCATCGCGCACGCGCTTCATCTGCGGCTTCCTATGTTTTCTTCTGTCGCATGCCCTTCCCTCACGCCCTCCTTTGCACCCTTTTATGCCAAGTCATCTTCTGACATGATTGAGTGTACCATACACAACAAGTAAAATCATACCAATAGGGTGTCAAATCATTGCAACAAATCAGTGAGTGACACGTGGCAGAAATGATAAACATTTTTCATAGTTGGCCATTCTTTCAGCCAATTCACACATGCCACATGTCTTGCATGTGTAGGAGGCTCTGACTTCCATCGACATCCATATCTTTTGATACAAATCTCTGATCGATGTGTGCCTAGACTTGTTAGAGAGCTACTAACATTAGCCACAATGTTAGACATTCAAATTCAAATTCTTAGTAGATTTAGTAGGTGAGAAATGGGAAAATATATCTCTCTGGTCATTAATGAGCAGATATGATTGCTTCAACCACCCGATTTGATATGATTTTCCCTCCTTCCTCCTCCAACATGCCAAATGGACCTAGGGAAGTGCATTCGATAGATTCTTAGGTGGATTTGCAGGCATTGAATGCTTCTTGTTGGTGGTTGTATTTCAAATTCAGGTTTTCCCTCCTCTTCTCCTTCCACAGATTCATCTATAAATGTAAGAGTTGGGCTCATTATTAACGTTGGATACTCTAGATCCTTACACATTTTTTTCTAAGGACTTCATATTTTATGTATTCTAAGTTGCATACCTCTAGATCTGGCTCATGTATGTGGATATTGACCTCTTTCACCATTGTAATAGCTCTGTGCATTTCTAGAAGTAATAAAAGCATCGTTTTGTGACTATTCTCTGTCATAGCATTTTTCATTCTTCTTCTTTCCTTTCTTTTACATTATGTGTTCATTGTGCCACTTCATGTCCCTTGCAGTTCCTTATTTAGTTGTGTTCCATGAGAATGATCTGTAAATGTGTTTTCAGTTGTGTTACTCATGCCTAGCCTCCTTTCACGCATTCCCTTTTCATTCCCACTCGAAATGATAGTATTCATCCATATTTTTATAGTGCTATCACCTTTTTAGTGTGGTTCATTTTCATGTTACCCATCTATCCCTGGTCTCTTAACATTTATTAGCTTAGTTTCCCATGTCAAAGACTAGGAGTAGTAGAAGCGGTGAGAAATAGATAAAGGAATTGGCCTTCTCTGGAGATTTGTCTCAATAGTGCAAGGTCCCACAACTTGGAGATGGTTCCATTTTAATCTCAAACAGTTCATATCTTATAGATCCAAGATGCAGGTGCAAGTTTTAAGACCAATGATTACATGTGGTTGTCAAAAATTTGGCTAAGTATGGAGCTTGCACACTCTTCACTAGTGAGAACTTGAAAACTTCTCTCTCAAAGCTTGGAATGGTATTTTGAGATGAAATTTTATATGAATATAACTCTAAGAGACCTTATAATATCAATGACACAGTTTAGATATTTATTATTCCCGAAACTCTAAAAATTCCCCCTTTTTGATCAGATAACGAAGTACACCTGTAAAGTTGAATCTCCTTGAGAAGCTCTTAGGTATTGTAACAAAATTAATTTTTTCACCATGTATATGCTTCCTTCATATTTCCATTTCATAATTTTTTCATTATAACTCCTTATGGAGCTCCCGTAATCATCCAAACAAGTTTAGGTTCATAATTTGACTACTCATTCCTTACACCTGAAAATACGCTTTTACACGATCATCCCAAAAACACCAAATATTTCACAAAACTCCCTAAATTACTTCCAAAACATTAAAATTTATCCAATAATACCTCTATATGTTTATGATGTTTTCATAACCTTCCCGAAGGATGCACACATGCCCCGAAATGACCAAAATTGGCCTTTTAGGCCTATAAGAGAACTAGTATTTTGCCACGCTTTCTTTGAATAGAAAAAGTGAAATAATCACATAATTTTGAATAATTATAGATTTTAATACAATGCATTAAGAGAACATGAAAGGTCAAGATTATCATAACACGAAAGAAAAAATGACCGGCGGAAGAGGGACTTGGGGTAGTGCCCACTTCCCTAGGACACTATTTAGATAGATATTTCCTTCCATATTATAGTTTTCATCATGTGACTCATTGTATATGTTGTATCGACATGGGGTGCCTAGACTTATAGTTTACTTAGACTATGTTTCTTTGGTGACATTGAGTTGGCAAGGGTGCTAACCTTATATTCTGACTAGTATGGTTATATCATGACACGTTGAGATATTGTTGCTTTTGGATAGATGTACATGGTTGATATTTTAGGATTATGTATTGCTTATATTTTGATTGTGATGATGATGATGGTTATAATTGAGTATGTTTTAAATTATAATGAGATTATGAAATGTATGTGTGATTGGTGCATTTTATCTTGAATTAAATAGTTGTTATTTGGTTAATCTATTTGGGCAGATATGATGTGTGCATTGAGTGTGTAGATGATGAATAGGTACCGAAGGCTACACGTAAAGAACCAAATATATATACAATAAAAAACACCTAAGAGGATGGAGGGGGACTAACTCTTGTGAAGCTCCCTAGCCAACATGAGTCACCCGGGACTTGGATATTTTTGGGATGGGATCATGTGTAAGGTGACAAGTTCTTGTTTTATTATTTTTATTATCTTAGCTTGTTTTTAACCCCTTTCTTGACCTTAGCCAATTTTAAATTGCTTGATTAATCTATTTTGTTGTTTAATTTTAGTATGGTTCATGGGGGTGAGTGTTTCCATTTTGGTTGATTTTTCCTTAGATGGGGTGGTTGAAATATTTCCTTTTTTGGTAATTTCGAATTTTCCCTTTGGGGCCATTTTTGAGTGAAGTGTGGGACAAGTAAACCTTGTCCCACACTCACAAAATTCATCCTTACACCTACCCCATTAAAGTGCCTTAAAATACCTTCTACCTAACCTTATTTAATTTTAATGTGAGTTGATTTTGAAATGACTCTTGGAATAAGGGATATTTATTTTGAGTTGGAATTTTTTCCATTTTGACCCCTCTTATCTTTTTCTTGTAAGAGCATTAAATTTTTATGGTTGAATTTAGATTTTGAATTGATTTGGCCCATGTGGGCATGGATCTTAATTTAATGTCTTTTTTGGGATTTTATTTTCCTTGGGAACTTAGGATGTTGCCACTTGGCATCATCCTAAAGGGGGTGATCTTTGAAACTTTTTCTATTTAAGTGGGTTTTTTTCCATTTTAGGGGGCCTTTGTCCTTGGTATTAGGTTTATGATGCTTTGGATTGCTTTTGGATTTCTTGAAGCTTGGTTTGGAAAGAGGAAAAGATGAGTAAGAGGTGGGTACCTTCCACATTATTCTTGCTTTTTATTGATTTATTTTTCCATCTTTCGATGGAATGTTGTGTTTTATATGCTCTCTTGAGTAGTATGTGACTTTATTATGTGTTGTGTTACTTGATTTCACCCATTGTGGGGATATCAAGTGTGATGTGTGTATGGGGGAAGGTAGGGGAATTTGAGAGGCATAAGTAGATGTAAAACCGAAGTAAATTGTTGTGTTTATTTTTGGAGGAACCAAGGGGGTTTGGGACTTGTCTTAGTGGAGAGATAAGTGGGTTTTTGTTTTAGAAAAACTAGGTGGAGGGATAAGTGGCATGCACATTTTCTTCTTTGGAGGAACCAAAGACTTGTACCCAACCCCTTAGTGGAGTGATAAGTGGTATGGGAGTGCCCCTAGTTCCCCTTGTAAGCTAGTAAAGCTTGGTAGTGTGTGATGGATTTGAATGTACCCCAAATCCTCAAACTCAAATTAATAAAATAAAAAACAAAATATATATATATATATATATATATATATATATATATATATATTCATTTTTATATATTTTTGTATTAAAATATATGTATAGAATCTACAAAATCAAATTTATATACTTTTGTATAAATGATGTGCCAAAATTAGCAGGAACTTGACAAGGTCATAACTTGAGCTCCGGGTGTCTGTTTAAGTCTGTTTTTTTTTGAAACTATATGTTTCAATGAGATAAATGCCCTAAAACCTACCCTACCAAATGGGGAAACTTTGAGACATTTTCGGGCCTAAATCCGCCATCTTAAGGCAGAAAATTAGGATTTAAATTGTAGTTTGGTTTTTTCCATTTTGGGGCATTAGTTAATTTTAGTCTATTAGTAGCATTATGAGTTAGAAAGTTGGAAATTCCTCTAATTTAGGAATGTAGAAGATGCGTGGCAATTTTTGTGCCCATACGAATAAGCATGCGAACTTACTAAGAATAACATGTTCTAGTAAATTGCTAAAAATAGTAAATTCCACCTAGAGTAGATTCATCAAAGTCAGTTAGGTTTTGCTTGGTACTCGAGTTGGGAGTTGTTTTCCTATTTAGGAAACATTATAATTGATTATTCAATAATGAAGAAGGAGATCTATTTTCTTTTGGAGTTCACATTATTTACAGTATATCAAGTTTGTTTAGAATTTGGCTACATTAATAAAACTCCGCAAAATCATCTATATGTATATTTTGTATAAAATAATAATAATAATATATATATATATATATATACACACACACACACACACACACACACGTGTGTGTGTGTGTGTGTGTGTGTGTGTGTGTGTGTGTGTGTGTGTATTCTCTTACAAATGCACATTTTTATTGAAGCCTCCCTTCTCCATCCTTAAAGTCATAGACATGTATTAAGAAAATTAGAATATAAACAAGAAACAAAGAGAGTGAAATGAAGAAAAGAAAGAGATAAGGGAAGTTATGTTTGGGTCTTGGTGCCCTAGATCCAAGGGAGGGAAATGATTTAATCAAAGGGCTCCCATTTCACCCTCCCACCTACCTTTTTGACAGGTTTAATTTTTGACTTGTTAGGTGCATTTTATTGTTATATGGGTTTTGTTAATTTGTTTATAAATTTTGGAATTAATATTGCTTTAGACCCATCCATTACTTTGGTATAAGCTCATCCTTGAGCTAGCAATTTTATTCACATTTAAATAAATAACCCTCATAATTTCTAAATGTTATATTTTATTTTAATAAATTTATAACTAATATAAAAATCTAAACATCGGGAATAAAGTAAAATGATAAAATTATAGTGCTAGGTAAGACTTGGGATTACCTCTTTCACAAGAGAAATTGTAAGCGTGCCTCTCAACAAAGCTAGTTGTCTTTGACGAAGACGTCAAATATTTCAAAAATTGTAAACCTCCTTAAACCATGATATCTCTTTCTTGAAAAAATAAAATATTCCATAATTTTTACCCCTTAATTTTAAATGTTTTAGTTTGTTAATTTTGGGTGTCACACTTGGGAAGATTTTGAAGTAAGCTTTTGTATTGTGGCTTAGTTTTCATGGTTTAAATTTTGTATTTTGGGCTAGTCAATTTACATGAAATATTTTTCTCAATATAAATAGTTTTATATTGAAAAAGATGGAAGTAAAGTGGGGTTTGAATCCATGATGGAGTTTTACACACAAGATGAAGTTTTTAGGTAAGAATGGGAGGCATACATAATGCCTAAAAGTGTATACTTGACACATTAGATGGATTATTTTGTGCAAGAAGAATTTTTATTTAGAGGATGACAATAATACATCCTAAAAGGATCAATGTGCAAAAATTGGTGAAACAAAAGCATTATAGAGGATTAGTAGGAAAATTTGGCTGGGATAAAATGTTATTTCAAGTAGGGGAGAATCTATATTGTCCACAAATGAGTGCATAAGTTCACGAGGTTTGTACATGAATTCCATGTTTGTCAATTAAATTAAGGAAGATCTCAAAACATAAGGTTGTATCAACCTCTACCCATTTTATAGACACCTTGAGGAGACATAAGTGTGGATTTTATGTTGGATTTTCCCATGAAATATATAGGTTTTGATTCCATTTTTTAGTGGTGGAAATATTTCCAAAGATCGTAGATTTAATTTCTTGCAAGAAGTGAAATTATGTACTACATATTATAAATATTTTCTTTAGGGAGATTTGGAAGCTACATCGATTACCACATATAGTTTCTAACAGAGATGAATAATTTCTTGATCATTTTTGGAAAAAATTGTGAATTACATTGGATATGAAATTATAATTTAGTTTAACATATCATCAAAAATTGAGGGACATATAGATGTTGTGAACAAAATCCTTGGAAAGTTTTTATATGTTTGGTTGGAGATAAACTGATAACTTGGGATTCGACCTCAACACAAGAAATGTTTTCTTATAAAAATTCAAAGTGAAGAGCAAGTATATGGAAAAACCATTCCAAATTTTATATGGTAACAACCAAAGATGAGTTACGGAGTTGAAATATTTACTTGTGTAGCAAAAATGGAACACAAAAGTTGGATATTTTGTAAAAAACATGAAATATGAACATAAAAAAGTTTTTAATCAATTTAAAAGATGATTGTGCAATACAAATAACACAGACAAAAATTAAGGTTAATTATCATATTTAAGTGTAATGAACCTTCTTATATTTTTCCAATAATAGATCACAAATAATACCAAAATGATCAATGAACAAAAAATATAACATAATAGAATAACTTATATCAATCAACCACTTTGAGGGGGAAACCTCCAAAACCTCACAAGAATATTATAATGTTCAAGGTAATCCTCAAGAACTACCCCTACCTACTATATATATCCTACGAGGGAAATGGTTAGTCCATATGATGAACCTACTATAATATGAAATCATAAAAGATGTGAGAAGACCAAGGATAGATTATGTTAGCCACATGTTGGCTAATCATATCCCATTACAAAGAAAGTAGATTAAGGGTGTAGCATGCCCCTCCCCTTGAAACCAATGTTGTCCTCAACGTTGAGTAATCCTGGATGCTTTTGAATGAATTCTTCATCCTCCCAAGTGGCATCCTCATTTGGTAGGTTCTTCCACTTGATCAAATATTGTTGGAGGATCCTGGTATACAACTTATTTATACGCATTTGAAGGACTAACTCTAGTTCAAGAATAATGTGCCCTTCATCATCCAGCTCTGGTAATTCTATTTAGGTGGGTACCCATTTTCCAATGACCTTCTTCAAGTAGGATACATGAAAAAAGGATGTATTTTAGATGAAGGGGGTAGGTCCAATTTGTATGCCACAGTGTCAATCTTGTGTAAGACCTGATAAGGAACATAATACTTGGGAGCTAAATTTTTATCCTTCATTTGTTATTTCAATGAAATATTATTGTATGGTTGAAGTCTTACAAATACCCAATCACCTGATTCAAAATTCCTTTCACTTCGGTGTTGATCCACTTGTTGTTTCATTCTATTTTGGGAGAGAGCCAAATTTTCCTTGAGGGATGCCAAGATTTCCTGTTGATGTTGGATGTGATCCTCCACTGCCCTAACCTTAGGATGCATCCTTAAAGTGGATGTGATGGAGGGTGGTTCATACCCATATAAATCCACAAATGGTGACATATTGGAAGAGGAATGAAAGGATGTGTTATACCACCATTCTATAAGGGGTAGCCACTGATCCTAGCTTCCCTATTGATCAGACACAAAACAACATAGATATCCCTCAAGGAATTTTTTGACTACCTCTATTTGACCATCTAATTGAGGGTGATATGATGAACTATGAGCTAGTTGAGTACCTAGAACTGAAAATAAATCAGTCCAAAAATTACTAGTAAATACCAAATCTCTATCACTTACAATGATCTTAGGAGTACCATGGAGTTTCTGAACTGTGTCCATGAAGGCCGAGGCCATTGTACTAGTTGTAAAGGGTTGTGATAGTGCACAAAAGTGAGCATACTTAGTGAGCCTATCCACTACCACCATGATGACATTCTTACCATCTGACTTGGGAAGCCCTATGATGAAGTCCATGGAAACCTCCTCCCACCATTGCTTAGGATTGGGATAGACAGGGGCTGCAACAAACCAGGTGTCCTGACTATTTCACCCTTAGTTTTCGACATATCATACATTTAGACACAAATTTCTATACATCCCCCTTGAAGCCTTCCTAGAAGAATTCCTTTTTGATCCGATGATATGTCTTCAGGAAGCCAAAATTCCCACCTATGGGAGAGGAGTGTAATTCCTGAATGATCTTATACTTAAGTACTGAATTGTTACACAAGTACAACCAATCCTTATACCAAAGAGTAACACCATCCCATATAATTTTTCTAACACTTTGGAATCTTGAATAAGATGATGAATGAGATCTTGTGTTGTTACATCATGTTCCCATCAACCTTGACCTCTACTATCCAATCTAGATGTAGTAATGTTGACATGGCACAAAGTAGTGCTTCAATGGGCTCATCCTTTCTCAAGAGTGCATCTGCTACAACATTTTCCTTCCCCTTCTTGTAAATTATTTCAAAGTCAAATCCCAACATTTTAGTAACCCATTTTTGTTGTTCCTCAAATGATAACCTCTGTTCTAAGAAATACTTGAGACTATCATGGTTAGTTTTTACCTTGAAGTGCCTACCCAGTAGGTAGGGTCACCATTGTTTTACAACATGGAGGATAACCATCATTTCCTTCTCATATATGGGATTGAGAAGGTTCTTCCCTATGATTTGGAAACTCTCAAAAGAAATGGGGCATCCTTCTTACATGAGCACCGCACCCATTCCATATCTAGATGCATCACATTCCACAATAAAAGGCTTCAAAATTCTAGAGTAGCCAAGACTGGGGTAGTGCACATAGCCTCTTTGAGTTGTTCAAAAGTTAGTAGAATAACATCATTCCACTGAAGGAATATTTCTTTAGGAGAGATTTGAGAGGTATTTTTATGCCCCATAGTGCTTGAAAAACCTCCATATAGTAACTTGTTAATCCCAAGAATCCTCACAACTGTTTCAATGTTTTTGGAATGGGCCATTCCATCATGTATTTGATCTTATGAGGGTCCACTTTTACCCCTTCATGTGACACAATGTGACCTAAATACTCCACTTCATTCAATCCCAAAAGAATATTTAGATGGTTGGCATACATTTTATGTTGTTCAAGGGTGAGGAGCACCTGATCCACCTGCTGCAAATGATCTTCCCATGTCTTGCTATAAATTAAGATATCATCAAAAATACCAAAACAAATTTATGAAGAAATGGCTAGAAGATGGTGTTCATTAGACTCTAAAAGTGGAGGGGGAATTTGTGAGGCCAAAAGGCATCACCAGAAACTCATAGTGACCCTCATGGGTTCAAGAAAAGTTATCTTATGGACATCTTCATCCTTGATTCGAATTTGATGATAACCCAAACGAAGATCTAGCTTAGTGAAATAGACAACACCATGTAACTCATCTAAAAAATCATCAATTACAAGAATAGGAAACTTATCTTTGATGGTGTACTTGTTGAGCTCTCTATAATCTAGAAACATCCTCTAGTTTTCATCCTTCTTATGCACCATTACCATAAGAGAAGAATATACACTCTGATTAGGGCGTATAATACCTACTTCCAACATCTCTTGCACCATCTTCTCAATCTCACTCTTTTGGACATAGGGGTACCTATATGGGTGGATGTTAGGTGGTTGACTTTTTGAAAGTAAATGAATGGCATGATCATGTGATCATTTTAGAGGAAGACCTTTTGGTATGTCACCAAAAACCTCCAAGTGGTTATCCAGAATTAGTTGTAAATATGGAGGGGTATCGGTCTTCATCTCTCTGATTTCTATGGATAACAACTATATGAAAACCCCATAAACATCCTTATGTAATATATTTTACATCTGATGGGAGATGACTAGCTGAGGAGACCTTTTCCGTAGTCCCGAAGTTCAAAATTCTTACCCTCAGATTGGAAGCACATGAACAGTTCCTGAAAGTTCATCTCAATTATCCCCAAGGTTGTGAGCCATTTTACTCCCAAAACAATATCAGCACCACCCATAGAATGACAAACATAGGTTATTCTAATTTGTACTAACCCATGGATAGCTCTATACTATGAAATATTACTAGACAACTAATTATGCCCCCATCAGGAATTATGACCCAAAATTATGTGACTAGATAAATAAAGAAATTCAATATTTCTTCTAATTTATGGTTGATGAAGTTATGTGTACTACCTGAATCAATCAAGATGGTGAATATTTCTTCTTAAGGAAACCCACCACCTTAAGGGTTTGAGGAGTGCTAATTCTAGATAAAGTGTGACATGAAATGGTTAGTGGAGAGTCTTCCAAGCCACTCTCAGGATCTTCCTTTGCCTCCTCTTTGTTGTTGTTCTCTCCTCTTAATCATCCTCTACTCCTTCGATGTAGAAAAAATTCTTCTTAGCACATTTGTGACCTCAACTATATTTGTTATCATAGTTAAAGCATAACCCTTTGGAATTTTTCTCTTTGATCTGTTGAGGAGTTAGGAGAATGGGTTGGGAGAATGATGGTCCTGGTGGTCTTGGCATATGTCGTTCCTGACTTAAGTTGAATACACTATGTTTTGATAAATCCCTTTCTTCCATTCTCCGAGAAAGGACCATAGAGTCAGAGATCAAATTCGGGTTAAAAATATGAACATCATTCTAGATGTTATCCTTGAGACCTCAAAAATAATGTCATTGAGGTTCTCATTAGTGATATCCTCCACTCTCAAGGATAAATTCTAAAATTACTAAATGTAATCCTTGACCAAACCTATTTTCCATAATCGCGAGCCAACTCAAGTAGTTATGAGTGACACTATTGCTATAATGGAACTCAAGTTTATCTCATGAATGTTGACCATGAGATATTGAGTCCTTTTTTTTTCGTTTTGTGAGCTTAATCGTGATACCAAATGAATTGGTCTAGTTCCAGGTATAAGGATGTTATAATCACCTTCTATGCACTAGGGGTTTGGTGTAGATCAAAAAAATTCTCCATTTGGTTGATCCAAGTGACTAGATCCTTCCCATAAAATTTGTGCATCTCCACCTTTGGTAGCATGTTACATAATCCTCCATTAGGACTTGTTAGTGGTGGTGTATATGGTGGAGGATTGCTAGATGATCCAATATTTCCTATACTTGGTAACTGATATAGAGAGAGAGGTAATTTGGGCCTGTATTCATGTCATGTTATCAAGATACTCTATTGTAGCCTAATGTAATCCATATTTCTTCACCATATCTTGGACATCCACCTGGATTTTAGCCAATGTAGTAGAAAAATCGGAATCAGACTCTAGCTCTTCCTTACTTGGTGTCTTTCCTAGCATGTTATATCCTTTACCACTACTAGGATTTGAGCGTCATACTATTGATTAGGGTATAGGGATTATGGTTTAGGGTTCCAGGTTTAGGGTTTAGGGTTTAGGGAGGGAAAAATAGGGTCTCTAGTGGAATGTATGACTACGAAGGTATTTTGAAAAAAAACTAGTGGCGGTGACAAAAAAAGTGAAAATGGTAGAAAAAGATTATGGGTGGATGGTACCATTGTGATCATGATAACAAGATGAAACCAATGAATTTTATATTGGGAAAGGACCAAAATTTTCTAGACCAAAATTTTTTGACTCATTTTTATCACTTCATTTTTGTAAAAAAATTTTGAGCAATACTATGGTGACGAAAAAATTCAAAAATTTTCAAAATCACAACTAATTTTTCTCTTAGTTAGTTGTTAGTAGACTAGGAAAACAAATTTCAGTAGAGAAGCTTTCCAGATCGAAGCTCTGATACCACTTGTAATGAACCTTCTTATATATTGTCAATAATAGATCATAGATAATACCAAAATGATCAATAGAAAACAAAATAGAATAACTTATATCACTTAGCCACTTTGAGGGGGAAACCTCAAAAACCTTACAATAAGATTATAATGCTCAAGATGATCCTCAAGTACTACCCCTACCTTCTATATATATCCTACTTAGGAAATGGTTAGTCCATATGTCGACCCTACTATAATATGAAAGCATAAAAAGATGTGACAAGACCAAGGAGAGATTATGCTAGCCACATGTCAGGCTAATCATATCCCATTATATAGAAAGTAGATTAAGGGTGTAACATTAAGATACAATCTTGGAATACTTATAAAAGAAAAGGTTTCTTAAAGGAACATACAATAAGATTAAGTGGAATAAGATAAGGCCATGTAGAATCATAAAAAGGTTTACAAAAAATGATTATGAGATTGAGTTTCCATATGGAATTAATATCTAAAATTTATTTAATGTAGTAGATTTGTAGCCTTACCATACAACAGAGGGAGGTGATGAAGAATCAGAAATTTTAGATGGATAAGTATATTGAGAATAATTATGCCATAGAAAGAGTGTTATGAATAAGGAGTGATAGACAATACAATTAGGAAGACACAAAAATTGGTTATACATAGTATTTGGTTAAGTGGAAAGGCAATAAGATTGAAGATGCAACTTGGATAAGTGCTTATAAAGTTACACAACTTGGAATTTTGGTTCCTTGCTTAAGGATATCAAGTTTTCAAAATTAATTTTTATGTATTACACAAGAGAATTTAACTTCATAGCAATCATGTATCAATAAAAATATTTGAATATTTTGAGTCATTTGGGTTTTCAATTTGTGAAGTATTCTATGGATCATGCGTTGAAGAAAATTGTTAATGATGATATGTGGAGTATATTATTCTTTTTATTTAATGGGAAATTACATTTTATAATGTTTCTAGAGTGTGTAGTTCCATGTGCAATGTTTGGTATATTGTAAACATAATTGACAAGTGAGTAGTATTGTCCAAGCATTATTGTTCAAGCCATGAGCCCTGAATAATTGAATGTCTAAAGTTATGAGTTTTTGAGAATTCCAAAAGGTGTGTAGTGGTCAATTTTAGGTCCTTTGATCCTTGCATTTGAATCTATAAATTTGGGGTTCTTACGAAGTAACATGAAATAATATTTAAGTAGATCATATTTCCTTAGAAAGTAGTTCAATTTTTGGGAACTTAGAGTTCTTAAGAGAATGGTGTGGATGCAATATTAATGATCACAATCATGATGATTGATGAGTTTCCATATAAATGGTGTAAAAACCTTTGACAATTTCATAATGATTTGAGGTATGACAAAAGTGTTAAGTTACACAGTGCATGGAGGGTTTTTCATGTAATAGGATGAATCATTTACAATCAGTATGATGGTGTTATTTATTTGAATAATCTAAATAAAATATTTTTTCAAATATACATTCATTTGATCTTTATGTCAATGCTTGTTTCATTCTATTGAGTTGATCATCTACATGTATATTCGAGGATATGAGGTGTAAGGTGGCTCATTATCAAGAACCCTTAACCCATTTATATCAATCATAAATACACTATTATGATAAATGACAAGACATATTAATCTTAAGAACTTTATGTTGGTTTTTTAAGATAATAAATTGATTAATAACTTTGTTATATTTTATTTGAATTTCTCACGGACTTTGACAAATGGTTTTGATCCAATAACACTATTATGAATGTTTTAAAATTATTGAAGGATTAAAATGGGTATGTACTCCACCATATGGCCGAGATATTAGAATATTTTATTGAATTCTCCAAAAAAAGAAAAGATAAAGTAAGTAATGGTAAATGTATGACAAATAAAAATTGGAAATAAATGGTCATATGGCCAAGATATTAGAATTTTGATTGAATTCTCTAAAAATAAAATATAAACTAAGTAATGGTAAATTTATGTTGAATATACAATTGGAAATTAATGGTTAACAACTCACATACATTATAATCTACCATCACCAGCTAAGTAACTATCCTTTTTATAATATTGTGACCGTAGATTTTAAAATATTCTAGGGTTTTTATGGGAATTAAGATAGTTTCTACATATAATGAATGAGGTGATTAATTTTAGTGGTGTGTAAGTTTAGATTATAAATAATAGAAAAATATTGTTAGTGTAAAAAAATATAGCAATACTATTTATAATATTGCCACCATGTGAGTTCATAAGTTATTTGATAACTTGATAGAGATATGTATTTTTTTAGAGGATTTTGTGATGTTTCTATCCTAGAAGACATAATGTTATCTAGAGTGTAATAGAAATACAATTCTTTGTGCAGGTTTTCAATTGTCATGTTAATATTTTCTTCTTTGTAGTGATTCTCTAAAAAAAAAAAAATTATGGGTTTTTACTTGTTATTTTCTAATTTATTTGGAGTGATTCACCAAACAATTTATTCATCAAATTAATCTATACAATTGTTTATAATGGAATTGAGAGTAATTGACACAAAAATAAAAATATATATATTTTAAATTAGTTGTAATTTTTATTTATCTTCTTTAAACATGTAAATGTGAAACCTCGGGATCTATATTAATAATGTGATACATTTAAATTAAAATTAATGTAATAAAGTTAGTAATAAAGGAATATTTTATAGAATGTAAATGAATAAAATAGGGGGTTTAGAATGATATTTTGTTTTAATTTTAGAGACCATTTTAATAATAAATAGTGGAGCATAGGAAAACAAGATATAGAAAAATAATCTTGAAATGAGCAACCTAACTAGAACCATATTATTTTCCATAATCATAGCATTTTATAGAATTGTGCTAACTTCTTACAATGGTAGAATTTTTTTAGGAACCATTATGAAATTAAAATATGACATGATGACCATGTTCATATTCTTATAAGATCTTAAAAATCACTTCCTTTTAAAGAATTCTATATGGATTTTTTCAACACTAATCTCCTTCATTGGAGCTCCAATATGGCTACGACACCTTGAAAAACTATTCATAGTAGGGGATGTTTCAGGGGCATATGTTAACCCTTCATTATTATGAGACTCTTTGATAAAAACATTATTTGAAAACAACAAACCAATTGTAATGTATTTTAGCAACCACTCTAATATAATGCAAATTCCTAACTCTTGTCACTTTCAATGACCTAATGAATACAAGAAGTAAATGCTAGAATATATTCTACAAATGAATGCATTTATTTTGACATGGGGATTATATAATATTAAATTTTTATGCTTATAGATTATTTTCTTAAATACACTATTTCACCTACTTATTTTTATGCTTTAAATTAAAACAAATAACCTATTAGTGGCCATGATGACACAAAATGGTAAGCAAAAAGGTCCAAATTTTTGGGAATCATAAAATAAGGGTCAAAGGAAAAAAAAAGAAAAAAAACAATTGTAGCATGCTTTTAGGATGACTAGAAATATAGGGTACAATTTTGTGAAAACTAGAAACCCAAAAATAAAGGAAATGGAGAGAAAATAGTAAAGGGTGAAAAGAGGAGAAAGAGTAGAAATATGAAGGTAAGAGGAGGACAATTAGATTAAATCTAAGAATATAGGATACCATGTTAAAATACAATAAAAATTTAAAACATGCCAATAAGAGCATAGAGTATACCAAAAATTGATAAACACACTAATACTCTAGAATAGTGCAAAATTATAACAAATAAATAGTCTTGTAGTAATATTAGATGTCTTCATTATGCACCAATTTTATGTGTGATTATTACACATATGAAATCAAAATAAAAAAATGGATACATAAAAGTTTCCTCGATCATCTAGAAACCTATCGAGAGATATTGAATTTAATCCTAGAATAAGCATGAACTAAAAGTAAAAACGAGAGATCTCATGATTTTACAACAGAGGGTTGTGAAAATTATATAATTAATATCCATACTCATGCCTTAATATATTTAAGGATATGTCATTGCACATATAAAAAACAAATGTAAAATACAAAAATTAAAATTTGGAATCATTTTTACTATTTGAAGAAAAAATCATTGATCAAGATTAAAAATTAACTTTTCAAATTATTATAATAAATCATACATAAAAACCTATAAAATTCTAAACAATATAAGTATTCAACATAGACTAAGTTATAATTAAACATGAACAAGAAGGAAAATACTTTGTACCTAAAATAATCCTTCTTGTGTGATAAAAATACTTGAAGAATCTTAAAGAAGACTAAAATTTAAAATAGAAGGGATCCTATAAATTATAGAAAGACATAATGTTTCTATGACAATATCATACTTTGGGGATAGTATTGGCATGTCTAATTATGACCTAGGATAATATTGGAACTTTTGACTTTTACTTTTCTCACTAATAATTTATGCAAATTTGAGGTTGTCTTTGTCAATGTTCAATGGGAATAACAAAAAGGATTGTTGACATATCGGGTGAAATAATTGGTGCTCTCCCTAATAAATATTTGGGGATGCCTTTTTTTACTAGAAGGAAAATTCAGAATTATGGAAGAACTTGATTAATTAAATTCATGCACAATTAGCTAGATGGAAGGAAAGATGGTCAAGACTAGCAGGTAGAATTTTCCTTATCACATTTTTGTTGCATGTTATCCCTTTTAACATATTTTTAGTATTGAAAAAACCAGAAGATTGATACATAATATAACCGAGATAATGCATCATTTCTTATGGAGTGGTAAGGAGGATAAATGAAAAATCTACCTCAAGAAATGGGAAAATAATTTTTGAATGAAATAATTATGGGTACATGGATCAATAATATATGCATCCATAAATTGTATCTTAGTGAAAAACTATATCGGTGAATTTATTAGGAAAAGTATAGTTTTTGAATTCAAATGTTAAGAGGAAACCATCTTGATAATGCAATACTAGAACAAATTTTCATAGTTCAAGATCTATCCATTATACCTCAAATATATAATTTTATCTTGGCAAGAAATACCATTTTGTGGAAATATGACTTAGGAAATTGACAATGGTGAATTGGAAAATGTCTTGGAAGATTATTGGAAAGGACTGCCTTCTCTCATTCAAAGGGAATATTTATATAATATTTAAAGTTTTTGTATATGAATGGGGTTTTTAAGTGAAGAGTATTGGTAAGAATAGGGGGTTGCCATATGATATGTAATAAAATGACAAAGTTTGAAATTTTATCAAGGTCCAATGGAATAGAGATCGGTACTCGCTCATGTTCTGCAATCTATGATAATTTTAACTTCACATTTGGATGATACATTGTGATGGAATGATGATGTAGGGGTATCTTGGGAATGAGGAAAACCTACATTGAAGGAATACATGTACATTAATTAGAAGATGCGTGGAGAAGGAGAAGAAACACAACAAAATGAGTTTGATAGGATAAGATCTTCCAAAGAAGAAGAAAAGAGGGGTTGCAAAAAAGAAGTGACAAAAGGAAGAGAGAAAATTGGCCTGAAGACATAGAAGGAAGAAACATGCAAGGAAGGAATACATAGGTGCACAAGGTTTTGTGTCTTTGGGAGAAGTAAAGTGACCGAGAGGATGAGGTCAAAAAGTGAAGGGTGTGTAAGAGAAATCAAGGCATGAGGAGAAGGTTATATGAAGAAATAAACTACCATAATCAAAAGAAACATAAATGTGGAAGGAGGCACATGAAGGTAAGGTACGAAGAAAAGTATAGGAGATTGGATATGTCAAGTACAAGGAGAAGTGTGCGAGGATAAAGACACACTAGAAGAGAAGAAAAAGATTTTTGTAGGCATCGAGAAAATAAAAAAATCATGTTTGAATTTTTTTAGGAGTATAGGATAAGGGAATGAGAAGGTGTGGGAAAAATAAGGAGAAGCACATGAATATATTGAAGGAAGACAAAGAAAAAGGAAAGGGGCATGGAAAACTCATTCAAGAAGAGGCTCAAATGATAAGACATGACAACAATTATAAAAAAGATGGAAAATAATAGATATACATGGTCATATGGTTGATAATGACTAGATGATGGAGAAACCAATAATGGAAATTTGACCACCAGTGACGTGGTGCTACATAATTTTCCAAGAGTAGATCACGTGGAAAAGAGAATTAAAGGAGACAATTTTAAATTTTAAATCCAAGTGAGAGAAATGGAGAATCCTACTAAGATTCTAGAGAGAAGTGGAAAATGTCGAGACATGCACGACTATAAATAGAGGATAAGCCTCTCAAGATTTAGTTTTTGACCGGTGTGGTGCTTAGTAATGATTTGAAGAGTTTTTAAGGAGGTCATTGTAGTTATAAGGCTGCAAATTTAGCCAAAGGAGTAGGACTAAGAGATAGAAGGTCGGGATCAACCTTGGAGTTTAATGTGAGGAGTTAATCCTAGTCATCCCTAAGAGGTGCTAGGAATTGTAAAAATCCCACAAGAGAAGTGTGAGATATCCATAACAATTAAACAATATAGATGTTGTATGGATTCATAAATAATATAGATGAAACATAAATAATTTCATCCCACCGTATAGAATCTAAAAATGATAGACTCGGGAGTAATCGCTAGCCCTCTATTTTTAACATTAGTTTAATATCATAACACTTTTATTTCATATGGGAAGGAAAGAGAAGAAGAATAGTTAGTAGATCGCCAAATTTTAGGAAGCTAGTGTGAAAATTATATTCTCTAGTGTGAGAAGTGGGTAAAGAATAAAAAAATGAAACTAACGAAAGGAGAAATGTAGGATGTGGAAGTCATGAAGAATATCTAGGAAATTATGAAAGAGATTTTAAAAATCCATTATGTGAGTACTTGGCTGGAGCGTGTATAAGAAGACCACCAAGGAGGAAGGTCCTTATGATTTGAGATGGAAAGGAGGTGAAAGATTCGAGATTCATTCATATGCTCGAAAAGGAGGTCACATGTGATATGATAAAAGAGTATCAAGAGGAATATGAATGCATGGAGGTATAGTTGGAGAAAGGAGAGTCTAACCAAAAAGAATAACCCAACATGGTGGCACCACCTAAGGAAAAGAGATCATATGAGGGAGTATTGCAGAATGATGTGCAAGTAGGAGTAGATCAATAAGGCTCACATGTTCAAGTAAAAGGTGAAGAAAAAAATCACCCAAGGATGGATGGTAGAATGTGAGAGTATCACGCTAGAAGAGGGAGTTGTTAAGGAGGAGGAGATGGTCATTAAAAACTATGCGTGTGCAAATAAATACACAAAAATGTGGAAGAAGAGCATGGTGAAGAAGGTAAAACAAAAGGAAAAGGGTACAAAAAGAAAGTGGGTGCACATAATATACTTGAATATACACAAGAGGGAATTTCAAAGGAAATAAGGGGGCATTGTAGAGTACGAAGAGAAAATAACCCAATGGAAGGATAGGGCACATAGAGATGTGTGAGAGGATATAATCCAAGATGAGGGGTTGAAGAACATAGAAGAAAATATGCGTGTAGAACATTTGGGAACACCATTGTTAAATAATCCATGAAATCCAAGAATATTGTAAGATTATGTGTGAAATATATTGTACCGGGTTAGCATAACTAGGAGATCTCAAGAAGAGGGATGTAGAGAGGTTCACAAAAGAAGATGAGTGCACAACTTGGGGAGAGTGTAGTGGTAGTTTGAAGAAACTGTGGGAGGATGTAGAGGAGGAAGTTGGGATCAAGAGAGGTAAGGAGAGGTCAACCTAAAGGAAGTTTCCTTTAAGGAAACAAATGCATAGAAAATATGGAGAAGAGTTGTTAGAGTGCACATGGAAAAGGGCCCACCAGGGGGGAAAAGGTCGATAGGGATCTAAAAATAGAGTGCGAAAAGGAGGATCTTGAAGATTTATGTACAAAGATGAAATAAAATGCGAAAGGGAAAATTTCCACATTAAGAGGAATAAATTGGAATAGGTTATTATTCGAGTGTGGTATAACAGATCCCGAGATGAAGAGGAAATAAAAACCCTCAATAATACCCCATATAAGGGAGAAGATACGGCATATGATAGTTTCATCGAGAAGAACATGCAAAGAGATAAATGTGCAGAAAAGGAGTGACCTGATGAAAAAACAACAAGAGAAGGTAAGGATGATCTTAGACCTATGTGGAGGAGATTTAGAGGTGATCATGGAATTAAAAAGTAGCAAGATCATTGGATAAGCTTAGGGAAGAGGAGAGAATTTCAAGGAAGTAAAGACTTACAAAAAGGAGAGCATGCAAGGACTCTTTCTAAGATAGGAGGGCCATGTAAAGAAGAGTGTTATAGATGGTTGATAGGATGCATTTAGAAAATTTGGAAGGTTAAAGAAAAGTGAGGAGGAATCATGTATGGAGGACCTAATGGAGATTATAAACTCTCAAGGTATAAAGTTGAGTAGAGAAACTAAGAAAAATACTTTTTAGCAAGTGGAGATTTCCATGGAAGAATATTGAGTAGAAACTTACCACGGATCAAGAAGGAAGATCCACCAAAGAAAAAGGGATTGAGAGAAGTGATAAATCAAAGAGGTATGGGATATTTTGTGGGAGAGTCACTGAGATTTGGAAATTTTTTGGAAGAGGCACAAGAATAAGAACATGAAAAAGGAGAAAGGCTCATTAGATGAAGGAGTTGGGACTATCTATTTACATAGTATAAAAGGTGATTATATTACTCATTGGATCCACTTCAAGCGGACCTAAATTTTTAAAATATCCCATGTGTTTGATGAAAGGGTATCTTAGGAATGAAGACAACCTATATTGAAGGAATACATGCATAATAATTATAAGATGCATGGGGCAGGAGAAATAACACAAAAGGATAAGCACAATAGGATAAGAGTTTCTAAAGAGGAAGAGAGGGGGATATCTCGGAAAATAAATGAAAATATGGAAGAGAGAAAAGTATCCCGAATTCACAAAAGGAAGAAGCATGCATGAAAGGAATGTACAAGTCCACAAGTATTAGGATGCTAGGGAGAAGGAAATTTTCCAAGAAGACAAGGTCAAAAATAAAAGGGCGCATGAGAGAAATCAAGGCATGAGGATAAGGGCATGTGAAGAAGTAAATGTTAGAGTAGGTATTTACCTTAGCTCATGTTCACCTAGGTACTTTATTTACCTTTATTGAATTTATCCTCACCCACTTATGTGTGTGGATATTTATTTTATCTTATTTATATATTAGGAGATATTATCTAGTCGTTAGGTATAGTTCTTTCCTTGATCTATGGTATTGAATAGTTATTTCCTTGGTCTATGGTATTGACTAGATCCTTGATATTTAGTTCTCTCCTATATTTTGGTCTTGACTAGTTCTTTGATGACTAGTTATTTCCTTGATTTATGGCTTAGCCCTTGGTCATATGGTATGGTCATATGAGGGCTTAAAGCTTATGATTCCTACTAGTAGGTGCTTAGCTTCAGTCTCCTCTAATTTTATTTGTGTGGTGAAGGCAACAACAATTTATTTTGCTTTAGTGGCAACTACAATAAATAATAGAGCAAAATAGTAAAAAGCTTGGAACTTTTGATCGGTAACTCGGTTTTGAGTGTCATTTTTGCAAAAGTGCTTGTTTTTTCATGCTCTTTCCATTAGAGTTATTTATTTTAGAATTTCACTATAATTATAAAGTGTCAAATATGGAGGAGTGTTGTAATCAATTGTGGATGCAATTTCAGCTTTGAGCCTGACGTCCTAAATTTTTGGGAGTTGCAGTTTGTACCTATCATGGATTCTGAGAATGATATGCTTTTCTCTGAAGTATGTGGACTTCAAGAGGATATTGTAAAATTTGTGGAAGAAAATAGATCACTCAAGAAGTGAAATTCTCTTCTATAATCACTCATTCATGATAAGGATACAATAATACACTCCCTAGAACAAAATTACTAGCCTATAACATCACCATCATATTGTGGACAACCATATCCATAATCCTAGTCCACTTGCACTAGGAGTTGTTGCTCTTGCACCCACACGACATTGATCTACCATTTTTGAGCCTCCGAACACGCTTTTGATGCTTCTAAACCCGTGAGGCTTATTCTCGCATGATCTTCCACATCTGTGCCTATTACAGCATACCACATGTTGTGTATCCTATTTCTACTCAGCTACATGGAATTTTTGAGAAGCATACCATTGCATTCAGTTCTCGCATGCTCTGTTCTATGGGTCTCACTAGCAAAGTCATTGGCAGACATTCACAAGGTATTGTTTCCTCTATTCCACATGTTAAGTTGAATTCTTTTCATGACATTAGTTTTCGAGTAGATACTTCATTGGGATCACACATTGATAGAGCTCCTTTTTTTGTTCACTCGACTCTTTCTGAGGTTCCTGAGCAACACATGAGTTCTACACCTTCACTCAAGCTTGAGAAACTTGATATTTCAGCTATCAATCATGATCGACCTGACACACATTCTGATGTTCTTTTGCATGCACCCATTGTGAATTTTACACCAAGTCATATGCATGCATCTTCTTCATCTATCTCGTGTTGATTTGGGGTGCATATATGATCACTCATGGTGGTGACATAGGCATTCGTTGAGAGGAATCTATAGGCGTGGCTCCTCCATCATTCGGCCTCTTGCTCCACTTTCTATACCTTCTACATTTTGATGCTTCTTATTTTGAGCATTTTTCTTTAGCAGTGTAGTTTATCTCTCTTTTTGTTGAGAGATTTTGTATCTATATTTTCGATACTTTTAGCATGTTGACAATATCTCTTATTGGGGATTTATTCTGTGGAGCCCAATGTTAGTTTGTCGTTGTTTGAGTAGTTGTTTTGACAACTCATATAGATTTGTAGTACCACTCCACCCAATCCGCAATATGGGAGGGTGTGGTGCTGATCCTACTTCTTCGGGTTTTGTGTCCTTACCTTGTTACCTTGGCTTTTCTTGGATCATGAAACTCTAGATTTTGTGTCCTTGCCTTGTTGCTTTGGTTATTGTTCTTGGATTGTGGCACACCTATTTGCAGTACTTGATCAAATTATGTTGGTGTTTTTTTTACACTTTTGACATCACTCCGTTGACAGTATCCTTATATGGAGCTATTCGGTGGAGCCCAAAGTGTCGATTGTTTTTGAGTTTTGTCATTGAAAGCGGTGAGTCGCACCATAGTGCACACAAAAATTCTTCAGCATTGTATGATTTTTTTGAGCTGAGCTTCTTGGGATGCCTTGGAGCGGGTCTTTACTCTCTTTACTTTGTTGTTACTAGTTTTGGGTACCTTGCGGTGTCCCTTTTTCCTAGTTATTGTACATGAGTACCTCATCAGGCCTAGTTGTCGGGACTCATACTATGGACATGCCACATCTATTTTGGCCCCTAACTTCACTTGAGGGGGTGTTAGAGTAGGTATTTACCTTAGCTCATGTTCACCTAGGTACTTTATTTACCTTTATTGTATTTATCCTCACCCACTTATGTGTGTGGATATTTCTTTTATCTTATTTATATATTAGGAGATATTATCTAGTTAGGTATAGTTCTTTCCTTGATCTATGGTATTGACTAGATCCTTGATGTCTAGTTCTCTCCTAAATCTATGGTCTTGACTAGTTCTTTGATGACTAGTTATTTCCTTGATTTATGGCTTGATCTACGACATTGACTGGTTCTTAGATTGTTATTCCTTACCTATTTAAGCAAGGCCCATTCTCAATGTATTGCATTGAGTTCCATAATAATATATGATATTGTTTCTCATTTGTTTGCAAAGGTTTTATGTAAATTTATTACGTGAATTGCTTTCATCTTATTGATCATGGTGTTTGATTAACATCTGTGTTCTTGGCTTGGTATGATCTGGTTATCGTTCCTTTCAAGAAACACCCACATCTAAATGGCGTAGAAGTGCACAAGGAGGCATGATAGGAAAAAGAGTTGGTAAGTAGAGATGCCAAAAGACAAATAGAAGTACAAAAAGATAAGGACACACTAAAAGAGAAGAAGAAGATAACACAACAACCATAATAAGAAGCATGAAAATTTAAAAGACAAGGAAATGATGCACAAAGGATAAGTTTCCTAAAGTAACAACCAAGGGAGGTATGAAATAATGTGAGAGGAAGAAGGCACTAGAATAGAATAAAATCACATGTGGAGAAATTACGAGATGTCTAGGATAAGGAAACAAGAAGGCACGAGGAAAATAAGGAGAAGCACATGAAGATATCAAAGGAAGATAAAGAAAAGGGAAATGGGTGAAAAAATGTGTTGAGGATGAGGCTCAAAGTGATAAGACGCGAAGAAAATTGGTAGAAAGGATATACAATAATGGATTTGCATGGTCACATCATTAATAGTGACTAAACGATGAAGTGGCCAATAAGGGAAATCCAACCACCAGATGACATGGTACAATAGGATTGGATGAGAGTATATCACATGGATGAGGGAATTATAGAGTTTGAATTCAAATTTGAAGTCCGAGTGGGAGAAATGGAGGAGCCATCTCGAGAAGAGAGAAGTGGGAAAATCCAAGTGTGCATGACTATAAATAGAGGAAAAGTCACTCAAGTTGAGGTTGTTGAATGGGTTGGTGGTTAGAAATGATTTGAAGAGTTGTTAAGGAGGGTGTTACGGTCCTACATCTACAGCTTTCAACAAAAGGCTCGAAGGGATGAGAGATAAAAGGTTGGGATCGTCCTGGAGCCAAATAAGAGGAGTTGATCCTGTCGCTCTAAGAGCTTCCAAAAATTGTAAAACCTAAATGAGAGAGGTTTGAGAGCTCCATAGTGATAATTAATTATATATTTTGTATGGATTCATTAATAATATAGAAGAAACATAAACAATTTCATTTCATTGTGTCGACTCTAAAAATAACAAGCTTAGGAGAGTACCTGTAGAGCCTTCTAATTTTCATTGTCAATCGGGGATAATTTTGGGGTTATCAAATTAGGGATGGTTATAATGTTTTAACTAAGGAAGACCCAAGATAACCGACGACCTAATCCTGCTATTTAAAATGCAATCATTATACCACAAATAAATTCTTTGTTTGGTGACCTTTCTTGGTAAGACACTTACTTAGGATAGGCTATAGAAAATGATTACTTTGGATCTTATATATGCATCCTATGTAAAAATATGATGATTTTTTAGAACTTACTTATCTACTACACTAATACATGGAATATATGGTCCACTCTTTGTCATCACTTGGTAGTTGTTAGGAATAGTTTAATTAGTGTGAACAATAATATGTGTGATGTAAATGAGTTGTAAATACAACTCATAGATTCTAGGATAGTTGAGAGAATCATGGTGTGAGAAAGAATAGGTGTGTGAGAGATTTGTGTGAGTGTTTGTAGGGATGTGAGGATCATGGAGAAATAAGGGGGATCATGATTGGAGTTGACTCCTTCTCTGTAGGAGAACAATGCCCTATAAATTGTAACCTCCTTCTATAATAAAATATCCCGATTGAATCAAATTCAGATTATCATTATATCAGTGTTTTGTTATCTATTTTGTTATTACTGTGCACATTGATTTCTTAATAGAACTCTGACCACATCAACATCTGGTATCAGAGCAGGCATCAGAATTACATGCAATTATGACCTACTACACGTCCTCAAAGGTTCTACGTATCCGTGGGATCTCTGTGATAGACCCGTGATACCCGAAGTACTCCCCAGATCCTTCCCACGTGGCTGTCACTTTGTTTGGTCACTGTAGATACTCCTCTGTCCAAGCCTACACAGGTAAGATCAGTTCGTAGCCTTCATCAATACGCAGGTCAAAGGCTTTTGTGTCCACAAATGGTTGTCAGATCTGCATGCTCGGCTTCATATAAACAGTTTGCATTCATTGAAGGATCATGGGTGACGTCAATGATTCCACGTCCATGGGTGTTCGAAGCTGTGGGTCAGAGCTCCACGTGGGTGTGTAGGTATTCCTCCTTAGATCTCGGTCAGTTCTGGTTTTTTTAGGTTGTTTAAGTGAGATAGTATATGTCGTCTACATTAAAGTATTAATGTAAATCATGTCATTGTATGTCTTTTTAATAGTTTCATCATATCGTAAAATGTCAAAAGTGTGTTAAAAATAATAGTCAATTATTTTTAATCGTCTTGTCATCAAGTCTCAAAATTGTCAAATGTGTCGTAAAAGCTTGAAAATTAAAAAAATTGCCTCACATTTAAAAATTCAGACGCATTTTCACTTTTACGCGACGTCCATTTGAGGGGGTGCATTATCGACGGAGTTCGACACCCATAATGGAGATCCCGTTAGACAAATTTAATGGATTAAACTTTCACACTTGGAAAGTTAAAATCCAAATGCAACTTATGAACAAAAACCTATGGGGGATTGTAAGCGGAAAAGAAACACAACCAACTGATGCTGCTAAATTACTAGAATGGCATAGCAGGGATGACAAGGAAAAATCCATTATTGGACTTTCTTTATCAGATACTGAATTACACTATGTGGATTTAGATAAATCATCACTAGAGATATGGGATCTTCTTAACAAAACATTTGGGTCAAAAGCAACAAATGCTAAATTTTCACTAAAATTGCAACTCTTTAAACTAAGGATGAGTGATAGTGTGACAATTTCAAGTCACATTAATGAACTAAGTTCCCTTTTGAGACAACTCGTAGAATTGAAAGCATGGGTTTACCCGATGTGATAAAAAAGGGACCTTTTGTATTTGGATTAAAGGGTTGAAGTGACTAGAAGGATTGTGGTAGGCATGTCTTGAAAATACGATTTAGAATATTTGTAAGGGACATAAAAATCAAATTTTTAGGATAAGGAATTGGTTTGGGAGAAATTCTAGATCAAGATTGAGTTGGTGATATTTGAGAATGTGTCCCTTTTAGCCAATATTAAGAAATATTTTTTAGAAGATAATGATATGTACATATTTTATAGAAATGGCCAAGGATAACTTTATCTAAGAAACATGTATGTATATATTTTAATATCAATATATGGGTATACTATGGAAACAACTAGAAAATGAGTTGGAAAAGTAGAAATTTTATGGAGTTTCAAAAGGAAATCGTAGAAAAACTAGTGTGTGTTACATTCTTCATAGCCATAGATGTTATGGGCCAACTCATTCTTTATCCCAAAAGATATGAATAGTTAAGTAATGGAACAATTGGAAGAGATAATGTTGGATAAGGATAAATGTTATAAGTATTTTTAGTTAAAAGTGAATCCATGATTATAATTAATGCTAAGATAAAAGGAATGAAACCTAATTAAAATTTGAACTAGATTTTATGAGGGGATTACATTTTGGATGAAAATTTTCACTCTTTCACATTTTAAAATTCTATTTAGGAAACTAATAGAGTAATAAATACACTTGTGAATGCTATAAAATTTTTGGATCCTCTATCTTCTATAATCAATGTAGACTTGACGGAATGGACAAGACTCGAAAACATCTATAGGATGAAATAGGTTTAAGTGTTTAAAACTATTAGTCCATGACCTTGGTGAAGTTTTCAATGCAATAAGGCTACTAATGTTATGGAAGGGAATTTATAAATCTTGGAGAACCTTGAAGATGAGTATGTTGTTGGTGAGGAAAATTTGTGGAAATATTCATAATGGCTAGTGAAGGATATTAGGAAGATGTTAGATCTAGGAAGAGATTTTTTTATTACTGTAACCTTAGATTTTGCTTTTGTAACTTCTTTATTTTTGCATATAATGGAAAATATTGTGAAGCATTTATTGAGGTATCATAAAGAGAAATATATTTATTATATCTCAATAACTTCTTCTATAGCTATTTTTATTATTTATTCATCTTCTCCCTTTAGCTTAAAACTAAGAAGGTTGTTATATATTTTTCTAGAAGACATTATGTGTGACCATTTTCTATGATTTTAATAAAATGGTTGTTAGGTTGTGGAGCCTATTTTCATGTGAGAAAGTGTTGAAGAATGTACACTAAGAGTATTGTACACTTTCCATAGTTGTCTCGTTGGGGTTTTAAATTTTGTTGGCCTTAAAACGTGCTTGATATACTGGGAAACGTGCTTTTCTCATATGGGCGGGATTTTCACCCATAGGTTTATGGGACAGTTTTGGCCCATGGTTTTAATACCCATAGTTTTGTAAAACTACTTAAGTATTTGTCTATTTATATGGTTTTGTGCATATGGTAGGTAATATAGAAACATTACAGATGTGTTTTGAATTCGGGTGTGAATTATGTAGAGTTTGTTGAGCATAGCTCCAAATAGATCCAAGTATTGTATTGAGAGAGCAATGGCTTGTAATAAAAGATGAGTAAGTGATTATTGGTGGACATAGCCCAAAATGGGTGAACCACGTTAAATATTGTCTCTTTGTGTTGTGTTATTTTATTCTGCAATTTTATTTGAGATCTGTAATATTTTCTACATATTAGTTTCTATTGTTGCGATTTTGTGAGGGATTATTCTACATATTTTATCCCTTATATCCTAACAATTGGTATCAAATCCTAGTTTGGTTTGTTGAAGTGTTAAATCACAAGGAAAGTTTTATCTTGAGTGGGAGCTATGATAGATGATGGAAGATCTAGGGTTGATAAATTCAACGGGCAGAATTTCAATATTTGGAAGATGCAGATGGAAGATTACCTTTATCAGAAGGATCTTTATATTTCATTGTCTAAGAAGGTGAACAAACCCTCGAGCATGACAGATGCGAGAATGGGATTTTCTAGATAGGAAGGCACTTGGGACAATCTGGTTGTGTCTTGCATCTTCGGTATTATTTAATGTTTCAAAGGAAAAGACTACAAAAGAGATGATGGATGCATTAGGGAAGTTATATGAAAAACCCTTTGCCTCTAATAAGATATTTTTAATAAATTTTTAATATGAATATGTCGAGAATGGTTCAGTAGTAGATCATTTAAATGATTTTAATATGGTTGTAAATATGCTAGCTTTGGTTACAATAGAATTTGATGAAGAAGTTAGGGCTTTATTAGTTCTGTGCTCTTTACCTGAGAGTTGGAATAGTCTGGTAATGGCGGTAAGAAACTCGGTTCCATCTAACTCAAAGTTGAAGTTTGAGGATGTTGTAGGGGTTATTCTAAGTAAGGAAATGTGAAGAAAAAGCTCTGGTGAATCTTCTACTTCAGGAATGCTTTGATGATGGAAAATAGAGGGAGACAGAAGAATATAGGAAGCCATGGAAAATCAAAGGATTAGGCAAGCTCAAAATACAAAAGCAAGATAGTTTGTTGGCACTATGGAAAGTATGGGCATGCAAAGAAGGAATTTTGGGAGCTTTGGGACAAGAAGAAATAACAAGAAAGAAAACAAGGAGGTAAATGTGGCAATGGGTAATGTATATCGGATGCTTTCATTCTTTCTTTGCACAATATTATTGAATCTTGGGTTTTAGATTCGGGGGCTTCTTTCCATGCTACTCCACATAGGCATTATTTTGTTGATTATGTTCAAGAGAGATTTTGGGCATGTTTTTCTTGGTGATGATGAACTTTGTAGCATAGTTATAAAAGGTTCTATTTAGGTTAAGATGTAGAATGGGAATACTTGGATATTGAAGGATGTCAAACATGTGCCTATATTAAGACAAAATTTGATATCGGTGGGGCAGTTGGGAAGTGGTGGTTGTACTATGATATTTACAACAGACTCTTGGAAGGTTACCAAGGGTGCTCTTGTGGTGGCAAGAGGTAAGAAGGTTGGAACCTTGTATTTAACAACTTATAGCACTAATGTTTGTAATCTTATGGCTTTAGAAGTAGATACAACATTGTGGCACTATAGGATCAGTTATATGAGCCATAAGGGCATGGAGATCATAAAGAAGGATTTTCCTAGATATATAAAAATAGGTTTGGAGTTCATGAGGATTGCATTTATGGGAAACAGAAGCAAGTAAGGTTTCTCTAGGTTGGACCTACAAAGAAAGAGAGTGAGTTAGATCTGTGTATTATGATGAATGGGGGCCGGCTCAGGCATCATCTCTTGGGGTTCAAGTTATTATGTTACTTTTATTGATGATGGAATAAGGAAATTTTGGGTTTATTGTATTAGAAAAAAATTTGATGTATTTGACACTTTTGTTAAATGGAAATCCTTGGTAGAGAATGAAATAGGTCTTAAGCTAAAATGTCTTAGGTCAGATAATGGAGGGGAGTATTGCAACAATGAATTTGATGATTATTGTTCTAAGAATGGAATTTGCGAGCAAAATATAGTTCCAAGAACTCCTCAACAGAATGGGGTGTCAAAAAGGATGAACATAATAATAATGGAACATGCAGGAGCATGAGGTTACATACCTCTTTCTTTTTGGGTAGAAGTGGTGAGCAAAACTGTGTACTTGATAAACAGAGGACCCTCAAGTGCCTTGGATGGAGGCATACCTGAGGAGGCTTGGTATGGTAATAAAGTTGATTATTCATTTCTTAGAGTCTTTGGATGTGAGGTGTTTGTCTATATAGACAAGGATGATGATAGGACCAAGCTAGAGGCTAAATCAAAAAATGTACTTTCATTGGTTATGGTGGTGATAAATTTGGATATAAATGTTGGAGTATTAAGGACAAGAAAATCATTCGATCTATGGATGTGGTCTTTAATGAGAAAGTCAAGTATAAGCAAAGATTGCGAAAAAATAGGGAAGAATCAAAGAAATAATATGCGGTGGTAGAGGATCTTCCGGATGGAAAAGTGACAAATGTATCATTTCGGTACCTCCTCAACATGAACCCCAAACTCCTATATTGAGGAGGTCTTTAGGATAAGAAGAGAACCTGACATTTTTCTCCTTCTCTTTATTATTTATTACTCACCGATAGTGGAGAGCCAAAGAGATTTGATGAAGTAATGTAGGTAGATGCCAGGAAGAAGTGGGAGAAAGCCATGGATGAGGAGCATCAAGCTCTCATGGAGAACCGGACATGGGATTTGGTAAAGCTACCCGGAGGCAAAAGATCATTACTGAGAACAAGTGGGTGTTCGAGTCAAAGAGGAAGGAGGTAAGAAAAGATACAAGGACCGGTTGGTGGTCAAGGTGTTTGCACATAAAAAAGGTATATATTTTGATGAGATTTTTTCTCTTATAGTAAAAATGACTTCTATTAGAACTATTCTAGGAATAGTTGCAACGAAGACTTGCACTTAGAACAACTTGATGTAAAGATTGCATTTCTCCATGGTGATTTGGAGGAGGAACTATTTATGTAGCAACCAGAGGGATACGAGGTCAAAGGTAAAGAGGATATGGTGTGTAAACTGAATAAGAGCTTGTATGGCTTGAAACAAGCTCCACGTTAATGTTATAAGAAATTTGATAGCTTCATGATGGAGCAAGGTTATATTAGATGTCATTCTGACCATTTCATGTATACAAAGAAATTTTAGGATGGCAGTTATATTATCCTTTGTTTGTATGTGGATGACATGTTGGTTGCAGGTAAAAACATGCAAGAAATAAAAGTACTCAAGAAGCAACTAAGTGAATCCTTTGTTATGAAGGATTTTGGGGCAGCCAAAAAAATCCTTGGTATGAGGATATATCGGGATAGGAAGGAACAAAATATGACTTTATCTTAGGAAGAGTACATTAACAAGGTCTTGGAGAGGTTTAACATGTAGGATACTAAACCGGTTGGGACTCCTTTGGCGAGCTATTTCAAGTTATCAAAGGAGCAGTGTCCCAAGAAAGAGCAAGAGAGAAACTAGATGTCCAAGGTACCTTACTCATCAGTGGTTGGTAGTTTGATGTATGCCATGGTATGCACGAGGCATGATATTTCCCATGCGGTGAGAGTGGTGAGTAAATTTATGAGTGATCTAGGTAGAGATCAGTGACAGGTAGTAAAGTGGATCCTTCAGTATTTGAGAGGGACCATGGGGATAGTTTTGTGCTACAATGGATTAGACACCACTTTGTGTGGTTATGTACATTCGATATGACCTGAGATGTAGACAACGGGAGGGAGCATGGTAGGTTATGTTTACATTGTAGGTGGGACAACGGTGAGCTAGATTTCATGACTACGAAGTTGGTAGATTTTTCAACCACGAGAGGTGAGTATGTTGCTGCCACATAGGCAAGAAAAGAAATGATTTTGTTACAAAAATTTCTTGAGGAGTTGGGGCATAAGCAGGAGGAAGGAAATTTTCATGGTGATAGTCGAGTGCTATACACCTAGCTAAGAACTTTGCTTTCCACTCTAGGATGAAGTATATACGATTAAGGTACAATTTCATTAGGATAGCTTTGGAGGAAGAGAAGTTCAAGCTAGAGAAGATTCATACTAGTCAAAATCCTACAGACATGATGACCAAGGTGGTCACAAGGGGAAAAATGAAGTTGTGTTCAAATTTGGTTGGTCTTCACAGAAACTAGTGAAGGGTTGAGAAGCTTGCTAAGAGGAAAAATAGTCTCCAAGTGGGAGATTGTTAGGTTGTGGAGCTGTTTTCATGTGAGAAAGTGTTGAATATTGTACACTAAGAGTATTGTACACTTTCCACAGTTGTCTCATCGGGGGTTCGAGGTGCAACCCCGAGAAAATATTTTTGGCCTTAAAATGTGCCCGATATACCGGAAACGTGCTCTTCTCATATGGGAAAGATTTTGACCCATAGGTTTATGGGACGGTTTTGGCCCATGGTTTTGATACCCATGGTTTTGTAAAACTGCTTAAGTATTTGTCTATTTATATGGTTTTGTGAATATGGTAGGTAATATAAAAACATTGCAGATGTGTTTTGAATTTGGGTGTGAATTTTGTAGAGTTTGTTGAGCATAGCTCCAAATAGATCTGGGTATTGTATTGAGAGAGTGATGGTTTGTAATAAAATCTAAGAAAGTGATTCTTGGTGGACGTAGCCCAAATTAGGTGAACCACGTTAAATATTTTCTCTTTGTGTTGTGTTGTGTTATTTTATTCTACAATTTTATTTGAGATCTATAATATTTTCTACATTTTAGTTTCTCTGTTGCGATTACGTGAGGAATTATTCCACATATTTTATCCCTTATATCCTAACAATGGTGAGGGACCCATAACCCTCTTTTGATAAGGAAAAAATTTACTACACTTCTAAGGATTATCTAAGATTTTATGTATTCCTTTTTCTAATCTTGTTATAAAATATCATGTTTAATATTTTGTGATTATGCAAAATAAGTTTATAATATCATCTTCTTTTTTAAATTGTATATAGTTTTAAAAATAAGATTAAAAATATGATAACTATCCCAAATTTCCTCTAATGGAGGTGTGTCGTACTATCTACCAATGTGGAACTAGGGCCTATGTAGTTCTATACAAATATAATTTCCATGTATTAGTCAAGACTTCATCCCCACTCTATACCTAGGTAAAATAGAAGCAACCCCATGAATATCAGCTAGGCTTTTTGAGTCCAAGCATTCAAAATTGATGTAATATTTTAAAAAATGAATGGATGTTCTTTTAATAAAATTTTATTTCTTTTTATGTTAATATAAATATTCTAGTTAATTTTTATCAAAATTTCTCTATGGGATTTTTATATATAGATATCCTAGGGCTATGTGTATAGGGAAATCATACACTATCTATAATAGTGAGGATTATAAGAGTGCACACAAGTTATCAAATGTAATGAATCAAACACAAAACAATGTGGATGAAGACTTATTTGCAGATAAATGAAACGTTTATTTAGTAATGATGGATACAAAAATACATAGGTGTACAAAAAAATTAGTAAACATAAGACAATGTGCTCTATATTAAAATAGGAATACATACTTATTCATTGTCTAGATTACTTGTGACGTTATTACAAGTAACATAATGGCAGAAAAAACCAAGAAAAAATATTTTATTTATCTTGAGTAAGTGTGATATCTTAACTCTAAATATCTAGTGCTCATTATTGGTACAAAATATGTTAACATACAAAATTATATGCAACTCAAATGGGTTGTTACAACTAATGAAATTCTCCAGAGAGAGAGAGAGAGAGAGAGAGAGAGAGAGAGAGAGAGAGAGAGAGAGAGAGAGAGAGAGAGCCATTCCATATTTTATAGGTCAAGTAATTCAAATATAACACATGGCATATGCATGCTTCTACTGCTCTCTTTTGTTATTCTTACTGTTTCTTGGCTGTCGGGTTACTGTTTTTTTGCTGTTGTTTTGCTGTTAAGTCTCGCTTGTGTAGCTGTTTCTGGGCTAAGTGGAATTTCATTGTATCACTTGGACTTGGTTAGTCCTGCTATGTTTCTCACTCTTATTCCGGCTTAAAGGCCTTATTTTGTATTCAAGGGTATAGTCCCTTTCAAAAAACTATTTGCCATTATTAAAAAAACACATGGCATATCATGATGATACTATTACATGACATGGTTCTAGACATTATATCGAGTGTGAAAATTAAAAATAAGGTATTTATAGGTGAACCATGAAGCATAATGGTCATGTACATATCCATGGAAAAAATTATGTAATAAAGTATAATGCAAGTGTGATGATGCACTAAACACTTGTAGTGTTTAAATGACATTATATAACTTATGAAAAAATTATATTAAACAATGTATAATATTCGGAAGTTGTGAAGTTTGTGCGGAAATAGAAAATTATTGTAGGAGATAACATTTTTAGGAATTAATATATTGTGTAGTGAAAAGTGTGAAGGTGCGAGAAGTGTAGTATATTACACAAGGTGACAAAAATTGGTTTACATATTGTTTCATGGTTTTTTAATTTCCACGATATGTTGTGGAGGTAAGGAAAGGTGTGTGAAGGGGGTAGGTAGTGATGGAGGTTGTTGATAATTTGTTCATCACCTGCATAATACTATGGGGCTATATTATTGTTGTGAGATGAAACAAGGTGAAGTTTGAATTCCATAAGAGAAGTACAAATACTTGCATAATTGGGATATAATATTAGGTAAGATTAAAGGATAAGTATAGATAAATTTACCTTACTTGATAAAAAATGGTCTCCATTTCACTAGAGGTTAGAATGGGAAATTGGCCTTAAAGTTATTTAAGGTTGTACTGCGTGGTATTAATCATAATATTTACATATGTTAACAAATAAACACAACTGATGAGTTTTACGGTGGGTGTGGTTATTCTCCACTTTGATAATATGGTCCATATTTACATGGTAAAAATTTTCAAGGTCAAAATTATAATTACTTTGTGTTATTTCTATCTTAATAAGTAGATTGAAATAATTATTAGAAGTTACACATTGAATATTGGATGCATGCCCAAGACTGGAGGAATATTGACAAAAATTGTTCTCACTAGTCATGTGGAGAATAGTGTAAGGAGTGTAATGCATATGGTTATTATTTTAGTGTGGAATTTTGAATCATTCATTTTGAAGATGACACCAAAATTTATCATTGAATCAGAATACATGAGGTGTGTAATGTGCATTCGATCTCTCTCTGTACTTTTGGTGTGAGTTATAGAGAATCTAATGAGCTTATGGATGAAAAAAATTAAGTGGTACAAAAAATTATCATATTTTCCTTCTTCCCTTTACTTTACACATAAATTATTTCCATTTTGTGCATGATAGGATATTTATATAGGTGTTACTATTTGGAACCCAAAATATGTCTCAAATGAACTATGCTTAGTAAAACTGTGAAGATCTCTATCATATAAATTTAGAATGTAAATAAATTTATCATAGGATGTGTGAGAATGTACACTATTATACATGTTTAAAATATGAACAAGAGTGTTAATGAGGACTTATGTTTTTCCATTCATCTAAGGATGAAACATTATTTATCGATCACATTTCGAACCCATAAAATACCATAGTGTTTTCTTGAAAAGACCAACAAAACAAGAATCATGGTCAAATAAAATAGATTTTAAGATTCAAATTGGACCCAAATATGGGTTAATAAGACATGATTAATGCCAATTCCATCAATTATATTCCTATAAGGAACCATGGTGGTCATTTTTAAAACCTATCAACTACAATAAATAACACATTGTGCTTCCATTTTTTCATTTGTATTATAGTCATGAAATTTATGTTGACAAATTCCTATGTCCTAGATGGAGCCGATAGAGGTGTGTAGATTACTAAATTATTATTCATGGAAGTAGAATTGTAATAAGAAATGAAATAATTGAGGTGGCACTCCAAATATATTTTCTTATGTGGAAAGTAGATATGTGATAGAAATATAGATAGATTATTTATAATTTCTGAATGTCTTGGCATAGTGTACCTCCCAAATGTGTATCTCGGTGAGGCATTCCATTAGGAACATAGAGATAACCAATCTATTGTATATAAATGTATCATCTAGATAGAACTCCTAAGCCCATTCACCTTGTGAAAGAGAGATATATACATCTATGAAGTCATTATTAGTTCAAAATGGATACCTAATCTAAAACATTGGGGATCATATGTAAAGCACTCGGTGAGTGAATGTATTGGTGTTACGCTATGATAATTTGTTATACTTTCCCTTTTTTTGTTTGATCACAAGATGGAACTACTAAAGTAAATTTATCCACTTCATGTTTAATTCATTCTCCAACTTGTTTTTGTTTAAAAATGGAAGTGGCTTATTATTAGAATGAATAAATATCTCCTTTCTAAAGATGTAGTTCCTCCATGACTAGTTGAATAATAGTGTATAAATTTTTTCTATTTTTAACGTATCTTAGTGGTATGATACTAATTCAAATGCATGAATCTAAATTTAAAACCATGTAGGATAATATTATTATGCAGAATTTGAATCAATTTTATGATGTAAATTAGTGAAATGAATATTTTGGGAAATATGTTATGATATTTAGGAAATAAATATATGGTTCTAATCCCCTCAATAGATTATGGAAAAGCTCCAAGTATTTTGAGTAAAAACATTTTCTCCTCTATTATTTAGATTTCGTCAAAAATAAAGATATCACAATTCCAAAAATTCATGATAAAGCTTAGGAAACAAAAGTGGATTTTATTTAAACCTAATACATAAAATATTAGTATGAGAATAAACATGGAACCTTAGAGAAAATTATGCATATTATATTTTTTCATGGAATAAGGAAAAATAGAATTTGGGCTTGGAATTGAAACCCTAATGTAAGTTGATATGATCTAGATTTCCTAGGAAGCATAATATGAAATCATTAAATCATTCACGATAACATATAACATAAATAAGTATAGGGCTTATGTTTTTGTGATAAAACTCTAATATTTGGAATTAGACACAAAATATATAACCGTAACTATTGAATTAAACCCTAGTTTATTTATTCAAACCCAAGGATTATGCTAACTAAAATGTAGTGATAAAATAATTTAATGTTATTGATAAATCATTATTTAGAATAATAAATTCAAACTAATAAAGGTTAAACCCTAATACAATTTGAAATAAAATAAAACTATTAATATTTGAATGTAATTAATCACTTTAATAATAGTAAAATCTAAATTATTAAATTTTATAGAATGCAATCACTACTACAAGTTAATAAATGATGAAATGAGATTATCATATGCAATATAGATGGTGTGTAGATAGTCATCATGATGATTAGGAAAAATTAGGGGTTGATGTTATGATCCAAAAATAGGTTTGAAAAAGGATAACATGTTTGAATCAAATCTTGTTTAGGTAGAAGAAAAAGGGTCCAAAGTATTTTGAGGCTCTTAGATCCATATGGGGTTGACCATGTGAAGCTAAAAATTTGATGCATGTATGTATACTTATACCTTTGTGTGATTCATATTTATACTCTTGAATGATCCAAGAATAGTCTTGGAAGAATTTACTCTTTGTATGCAACATCTTTAGGCAACGAGGCTATCAAAAGATTACTCCTAGATGGTTTATAATATATCAGGTGTCTTTACTTATATTTCTTTAATTAGTTTCCTACTTGAATGTGCCTAAAATCATGTTAAGACCAACTTGAACAGGTCATCGGTTGAAATTTGTGATTATCGGTAGGTGAAATACATGTTCTTGTCATGTGGACATGTTTTGGAACAAACCTATCAAGGGCCCATGAACCCATCCAATGGACACAAAACTTATAATTCAAACATGTGTGATGTTAATATACAATATAGGTTGGATATTACATAAAATTTAGTGTTTTTAATGATATAAATCTAAATATTATATTCACCCTAATATATTATAGGGTGTTCAAAGGAGGGAAACATGTGCAAGTAAAATAAAATATATATTTATGGACCCAATTTTTATAAAAAGGTATAAAAATGTAATTTGTAAGTGTCTCAAACAAAATTTAGGTTATTATAGGATCCTTGAGATACCACATAGAATCAATCAAGACCATATTTTTATTATCTTAGGAAACATATTGGCCAATAATTTATCACCATGTGTAAAATTTAAATAAGTGGCATAAAATTAAAAATCACGATGAGATGGATCTACTTTCCCATTGTTTAATATAAATTTCACATATGTAAATTCAATCAAAATAAATAAAAAAGAACCTAATGAAATAAATGGTATAGAAAATTTTCACTTAAAGTGACCTTATTTATAACACCTTTCTAAGGTTATGTTGAAATATACCCATATATTTTTAATTTATTTAACTAATTAACTAACAAATAAACAATAACTTAATATCAATTTATTACAACATCAATGTAGCAACACAATAAAAAATTAATTTCCATTTTGATTTTTGATGTAATAATTATATCAACATTGTACATTTTCTAAATACTCTCAACATAAGATAAAAAATAGATAAAAAACAAGAGCAATACACTAAATACTATTGAAACATAAAATAATTCCCATAGTTTCAACTATCAATTTCATAGATTAGATATACATTGAATGAAAAGTAATTTTAGAAATATCCAATAATGTTGGGAAAAAAATCTCACCCAACAGATCCTAATACAAAAATTACATATAAGAGATTAAATTCAATTTATAATAGTCATATACTTTGACTTTACATGTGTGTGTGTGTGTGTGTGTGTGTGTGTGTGTATATATATATATATATATATATATATATATGTAGGTTCACGATATATATATATATATATATATATATATATATATATATATATGTAGGTTCACGAAGTCAGGGCCAAAAAATGGACAAAAACACGAAAACAAATGAAACGCGTACGCGTTTGCTAAAATGTGTTCGTGTTTTAATTTGGCTGGCTTGGTAATCACTAAACCTATAATGCGTATGCGTTATAATGTGTATGCATTTCAAAGAAGTCAAAATGTGTACGCATTATAACGCGTACACGTTTGTGTAGAATGGACGATGCACATGTGTTTTGGTGGTTTATACTTACAAAAATAAATGTTTAAGTATAAGAAATAATAAAAGTATAAGAAAAGTTTAAATTTATTTTAGTAAATATAAGAAATTAGGGTCACTCTGCACCTTATGGAAGTGGTCTCGTAGCTCCAACAGTTATAATCTAGAAGATAGTTTTTCAAAATCTAAATTGGTCAAGACTTACTCTTTTCGTGATTATTGCTATTTCTACTAGCAGGAACCTATGCAAGTCTCACAGATTCTGCCTTCGGGGGTTGGGATCTCATCCCAGTAGAGTGTTTCAGGCTGCGAAAAGAAAGGAATGAAAGAGGGAGAAGAGAAAGAACAGATCCGAAGGGAGAAAAGAAATGAATTCCAAAGCAGAAAGGTCAGAAGATTTATGTTTTTAGTTTGGTAGTAAACAGAGCCAAACCTACTTGCATAAATAAACAAAGCAATACTGATGAGCAAATGACAGAAAAGTAGATATGAATCCAACAGATTAAACACATACACATCTAACGTAAGAAAGATCTAATGTATAACACAAATATTGAGCACAAAGTCCGAATAATTGTATTATCGTTCTCTTCACATAAAAAGCTCAAAGTCTTTCTCTCCTCACTTCTATTTCTATCTAAAAATGTTCACCCTGAATACAACAAGTATTCCCATATTTATAGAAGATGAGGGAGAGAGAAGGCAAAATGGAGCCAACCACTTATTTACAAAGATATTTACAAAATATCTAAAAGTCATGTTGACTTTGACAACTTGGTGGATGACATCATCCCATGATGCAACATGGATGATGTCATCATTTGTATCAACACATTTTAGACATTTCAAAAAGAAAGTCGGAGAATAGAGAGAAGAAGAAGAAGAAGAAGAAGAAGAAGCTACTCATCATCATCATCCTGCGGCCGAAAAGGGGTTGCCTGTTTCTGATGCTGCTCAGGAGATGATATGTGGAACTGAGCGCGGTATTCCAAAAACTTGCTAATCATCGGCCCAAATTGATCCTGTGATGGATCCTTGTGCCGTTCACTGATTGCTTCGCAAGTCTCCCGCTCGTCTATGAGCTTTTCCGGGAGTTTGGAATAATCTTTCCCCGCCTCGATAAGGAACCCGATGAAGTCCCTACAGGCCAGTAGGTTGTTGATAGATTCAGTGTCGAATGTGACCTCTGGCCCTGTCCCTTGAGAAGCTATCTCCTTGAAAATCCGGATAGTGTCATCAGCTGATCTCAAGGTAAGGGAAGGAGTGAGCAACCCTGGAGTCATGGCGAGAACAACTTTCTCCATTTGATGCATTGCATCCAGGGCCTCTTCCTTTACCTTGTCTATCTTTTCCAGAACGAATTCTAGCTGATCTATCCGATAGTCCAGAGTGGACATAGTTTTGTTGAGGGCCCTTGGATGGCCGAATACTCCGAACTTGACTGCATCTTCGACTCAACAAATAACATTTGTCGGAAGGTCTCGTGGCCGGAGTCTAGCATGCTCTAACTCTTCGATATCGACCCGCTAATGCTTGGAGTTCCTTATTCACCTTCCGATGTTTAGGTATAAACCGATATACTCGCGATTACTCTTTCACTATCCTTGAGGATTTGGCCCTCCAAGCGTAAACGGCCATACCCTGCTCGCCGATCTTTGAATACTCATTGATCTTCTCCCGACCGAGCAGCTCAGAGTCTCGGTGGCAGCTTGTGGAGGTGCACTTCCCATCTTCTCGTAAGGCTTGAAGCAGTGTATTTGTTCTGCTCCTTCGCAGCCTTTTCTCCTCTTTCGCTTCCTCGGCTTTTGCAGAGTGCATCAATCATGGAAAGAGCTTCCCCTGAGACTTTCGTGAGATGTCCCCATTGTGACTTGGGTCACGGTGAAATCTGTCGAGAGACAGATCTTCTTCTCTTTGAGGGGGTCAGTACGCTATTTCCATGACTCTCTCACCGCAGCAGCTTCTTCGAGAAGCGTGTAACCGGCTTCGCTTTTTGCTCCTTTAGCTGAATGACCGAAAAGTCCATCTGAGCGATGGGGACTTTCCTCTTTTTTGGCTCACCGCCGAGAGATCCAAGCTGGTCCTATAGAAGAAGGACCAGAGACAGAGAGGGAGGCAAGAATTAGAGAGGAGGGGAAAACGTGGAGACACGCGGCGGCATTGAAAGAATAGCCGAAGAAGTGTCCACGGGAGGAAGGGAAACCGCAACTGCAGAAGACATAGGAAGGGAAGGGAGCTCGGAGATGAGGGAAGAAATAGAGGAAGACAAATCAGCGAGGGAGGAGAAGATAGATGAAGAAGCAGGGGAAAGGGTAGAAGAAGGGGCAGAGGACACGACCAAAGGGGTGGTCGCTTGAGTCACTCGAGGAGGGGAAGGAAGAGAAGAAGAAGGGATAGAAGGGACCTCTGAAGTTGTAGCGACGCCGACATCCTGGGTGGATGGGCGTATAGGACTATCCTCTGTCAATTCTTCCTCCAGAGTTATAACCTGTTCTGGCTCTGAGGGAAGAGGACTTTCAGGGGCTTCTTCCTGAATGGTGCTAGTTTCACCTTCTGCACCTTTGCCTTTCACCGCTTCTTGACCTCGAGGTGCGTTGCCCAACGGGAAGTTGTGAAATCTACCCCGAGTAGATTAGTCCGCTCATGCGGCACCAATGCTCTTTCTCCGCATAGTCTCTTTGACCCTCTCCTCAATTGTTTGAGGAGCCTTGTTCCTGCCAATGGCCGGGAAGGGCCAATTGTCCCCATCTCGTGTCATTATACACCTTATCTACTTCATCTTCCGTAGTCCGAAGCCTTCGGGGGAATGGCCACTCCGTATTGGATGATTTCCGCCAATGCCAAGCGAGAGTGATCCTTTCTTCCGAGTTCCGCCTCATGGAGAACGCCAATGTAAATATCCTCAATTTGAGGGACATGGATCGGATCGAAGCCGCTTTTGGCAGCAGCTTCTGGGTCGAAGGTAGGCCTGGCTGGAAGTCATGCTTCAAGTTGAGTAGCTCCACTCTGCGAACATTTCCTTCACCTTATGGTGGGTGGAGCATGTGTATCGCCCACTTGAGGGGGAAAGGAGTTCCACCCTTCTTTCTTTTCGAGGCACTTCTCATGGTATGTGACCACCGCTTGACAGCTCTAGTAGAATCACCTTAGGCCCAAGATACCTTGGTAGCTCCGGTTGGCTCTCCCAAAAAGTTGGCAGCCCTCGATAGGTGAACGTGGGAAATTGGGTGAACAGGGCCCCCCATTTCTCCGTGACTGCCACTATGTTTTTGGTCGTCCGGCTATGAGTCATGTTCGGCCTCAGTAGGCAGATGACATGATAGAAGAATGCATCGTTAACTTTTGTGAAATGTTGGATGCTATTCTCCAGCCTCAGCTCTGGGTAGTAATCAAATATCTTGGCTCGAGGCCATACTCCACTTCGGTTCAGCCCCGGATAATCCTTTGCCGACGCCGCAGCAGACTACATAGGAGTTCATATGGAACACTCCTGCTGTGGCGAACTCACAGTAGCTGCCGTAGATGGTGCTCGCTTATTATTTCACCCCAAAAAAGCGCTGATCGGGTAAATTTTTATTCATTGTCTCCAAGTACCGCAAAAGATCCACTTATGGAAATAGTGGGCATCCAAAGCCCGAAGACTCGCTCAGAAGGTGATAGTATCGCCGAGCTCCTCTCGAGAAATCACTTCGGTGGATAGTCCAGGGCCACCGGTCACCACCTTCTTGTTCTTTAGGTAGACCTCATTCATCAACCGCATGCACCGGGTCTTCGTTGTCTTCCTGTGCCTTGATGCATTCTCGTTGGCTAACAACACACAAGTTCCTGGTGAGGGATGCCGAGCATTATTTCAAAATGACGGGCAAAGTGAGGTTTATGACTACCTCGCCTTGCTATTTTCGACACATCTTGTGTCTTTGTTGTAACATTGGGCAATCACCATCATGAATTCGTTGTTGACAGGCTGACGGGGATTCCTCCGGCGAAGTGCAGGGCACTGCCTATTAACTTGTCCATCCATGGACTTCTCAGAACTTTCTCGAGTCCTAACCTGCATTCCTCCATGTCAATGTGACCCACCCCGAGTCTCTGACATCCATACTGCACTCAGCCTGTGATTCGGGCATCCTGACCCTCTGATATTTGTATTTCATCTCTTCTTCTGTCAGCTTAGCCTTTCCTCTTGGTTTGGTGGGTTTCTTGCTTGACGTAGACATGTGTTCTTTCGAACTCAGTTGCTGATCTGCATGAAGAAGAAGTGAGACCCAATCCACAAAAGTTGAATTAGTCATTTGATCTTCCATTGGAATGCTAGCAGAAGAAAGAGTTAGAGATTTTAAGGCTTAGGGCGCAGGGCGCATGAAAATTGCATGTTGCAGGCCAAATGGATAAGGCGCACAGAAAAAGAGTGTTGCAGAGGTTATACTGGCGCCAAAGGCGCATGGCGCACGGATGTAGCAGATTGCATTTTATAGCAGGGCGCATGAAAATTGTGTGTTACATTGGGATTCGGTGCGCCCTTTGGCGCATGGATGGATCGTGTAACATGGACTTTTCGTGCGCCAAAAGGGTTTACAAAACATCATGTTATTGCAATCGGGGGTGCGCCCGCGCCTTTATAGCTTTATACTTGCGCGAATAAGGCTTGTGTTGCATGGAAGCTGGGTGCGCCCTTTGGCGCATGGAAACGGGATGTAACATGGATAAATGGTGCGCCAAAGGCTTTTAAGGGGGCGCGGGATCGACACTTGTAGCATGCGAGAAAGGCGCGCCTTGAGGGCGCATGAGTTCTAGATGCAGCATGACAAATGGGTGCGCCATTGGCGCGGGTTTAGATCATGTAACAGGGCGGGTAGATGCGCCAAAGGGGCGCAACTATTTTTAGTGTAACAAGGCGCGCCAGTGCGCCACAGAACTAAACTCATAGCTCAAACCTTTTCTTTCTTTCCTCCATTTCAAAGGTTGCTTGGACATATAAGGTTTCATAAAAAGATTTTCAGACCAAGCCTTTTCAAAACAACACTCTTTACCAGCAGATCTGGAAAGAGGGAGGGAAGGGAGGAGGAAAAGAAGAAGAAAATGAGACAGGACAGCACAGGGGAGGAGCTAGCTTAATCATAATCTCATTTTAAAACCGGCCAGCAAGCCAAAACACAGACCAAGAACACTCAAAGAACCGAAAGCACAAAACGGAGAAGAGGGAGAACCTCTCACCTTGGATATATAGCAAAAGTTTGGAGAGCGGGTCCACAGGGCGATGAAAACGACGGAGCAGAGGCTGACAAGTCCAGAACGATCACGTGCTTTGCAAAAGAATGAAAATGACATTGGGCGCGCACGTATATTTATAGAAAAACTGGTCATCAATGCGCCAACCACTTTTGAAATGGCGCATGAAAGTTGCTGTCGACAGGGGAAAGCGTGCGCCTTTTCGCGCAACTTACATATGCATTGTCGACATGAAATGTGTGCCCTTTACTTTGTGTCAGCAGCGAGATTATGTGCGCCTTTTCGCGCACCGAAAAGTGGAGCAACAAAAGCAATGTCAACAATAAGGCGCATGCGCCTTGCGCACACGCAAAGAGACTCAACATCCTTTGCGCACCGAAAGACGTGCTAACATGGAAAACCATGCGCCAAAGGCTTTTAAGTGGGCGCACCAAAACTTTGTGTTGCAAGGCAAATCCATGCGCCCACCAAAAAGGCTCAAAAAGACTAAGTTCGAAAACTAGATTTCCCGGAAGGGATTTTACAACGCTTCGACGCCGAAGGATCCCTAACGAGGGATCGAAACAAAATTTTCGGTATGGTTATCGGTAAAATTGCCCTTGTCAATTTTACGGGATAACAGCTGGCTCTTTCTGGGGACTATCCCTGAGCGAACTCGGGGGTAGAGAATCCCAGATTTCATGTGCCTATCCATTGGGTACGGAGTCAAAAACAAGGGGGACCGGAGGGAGGACAAAGGAAACACACAACCAACCGAAAGCAAACACACGACGAAAGCAAACACACAACTAAAATATAAACTGTACAAAGAAGAGAGCAAGCTCTACTTCCTGAAGATCTTGAGATGTTGCCCGCTATAGGGAAGCGGGAGTTCAGCTCCATCCAGATATGAGAGATAGAAACTATTCTCTCCATTGAGTTGCTTGATTTTGAAGGGCCCTCTCCACAGGGAATCAAATTTTCCGTGCATGCCCTTTGGCTCTCTTCGCTTGTCCCACAAGAGGACAAGGTCTCCCACTTGAAAATTTCTCTACTTGGCTTTCTTATCAAAAAGCCTCTTTACTTGATTCTCGATGTTCAAGTGATCCCGTCACGACCACTCTTACTCTCTTTTCTTCAAGTTCCGCAAGATACATGATTCTCTTTTCTAGAGAATTCTGGAAAGTTTCATCTTCGATTACTCGTGCCAAGCGTAGAGCAGGAAGTTCAGCAGAAATGGGAAGTTCGGCATCAGTGCCATATAACACTTGAAAAGGTGACATGCCGAGAGATCTCTTGGGAGTAATGCGGTCCGCCCACAAAGCGTCGTACAAAGACTTGTGCCACATCCGCTGGTTCTCATCTACTAATTTCCGTATGATGGTCACCAAGTTCTTATTACTGGATTCCGCCTGACCATTTCCCTGAGGGTAATAATCCGAGGCATGCGCTAAAGTTATCCCATATTCATAGCAAAAACTAATAACTTCCCGCGAGGAGAAGTTAGAAGCATTATCAGCAACGATTTTGTTTGGAACGCCGAACCTGACAATGATATTTTCTTTGATAAAACTGCAAACCACCTCAGAAGTGGCATGCTTGACGGGTATGGCTTCCACCCACTTAGTGAAGTAATCCGTTGCTGTAAGGACATAGCTATGTCCGGCACTCGATTGAGGATTGAGTGCGCCAATAAAATCAATTCCCCATTGCCTGAATGGTTCATTGATAATGACCGGCCTTAGGGGAAGGGCAGCCAACTTGGGCTTGCCGACGAATTGCTGACAGGGTTCACACTTTGCCACCCAGGTAGCCGCATCTTGAAAGAGCGTCGGCCAATAGTACCTGGCTCGAATGATCTTGTGTGTCATCACTAAAGAAGAAAAATGGCCTCCACAGCTGAATTGTGAAAACTTTCCAAAGAGTTTTACTTGTCGGGCTTGTCAACACATCGCAGAAGACACCGCCTATCCCGCGCTTATATAAACCGTCATCCCGTATGACATATTTAGCTGCCCCGAGCTTTATAGTGCGCTTCTCCTTTATGGGTTAGGTGCATTGGGCATTCGCCGTAGGTAAGGAAGAAAGCGATGTCGAGTACCACTCATCACTAGTTGCAACAAATAAAACTAGAGGCAGAGAATCAGTTCCTCTAGAGGGCTTTGCTCTTCGCTCTGCATACCCTCTTTTCCTTTAGGATTTTCTCAATCTTTGTTTTCAGCCATTAGCCGACACAGTGCCCTCGCCCTTACCACCTTGGTTGGTTTAATATCCAGTGTCATATTCCCGGACCTTTGCGATCCAATTCCTCTCAAACTTCCTAACTCCCGCCGAGTTAGAATTGATTTCACCGCCGTGTCGTGACCAAAGACCACCGTATGCGAGTTTAGAATGTAATACCTGAAATTCTTCACTCGCTTTGACAACGGCAAAGGCATGCTTTTCCAATTGAGTCATCTTCAACTCGTGAGGCTTGAGGGGAGAACTCATGAATGCAATCGGGATTCAATGTCTTCGGAATTCTTTTGCATTAAGATTGCAGACACGATGTTCCGATGCGTAGCTATACATGATGAAGTCCTTGAGAAGTCGACATACCAGACTCGTGCACGAGCAATGTGCTTTTATTTCTTCAAATGACCTTTTCCCTTCTTCACTCCATCCGAAGTGGGTGATCCTTTCATCATGTTCAAGATGTGGCGAGTCTTTTCGGCAAAGTCAGAACAAAACGCCTAAGAAAGTTCACCTTTCCGAAGAAAGAATGAACACCAGTCTTGCTTGTAGGCAGAGTAAGGCTCTGAATAGCCTTAACCCTTTCAATATCTATCTTCGTTCCTTCTTTGCTAACCACATGCCCTAGCAACTTCCCTTCCGTGACTCCAAAAACGGACTTTTTGGGATTTAGGAAATTCCATGTTCTCGCACTGCCAATACTTGCTCCAAGTGATCACAATGATCACTTCGTTGTTTAGAGAACACGGTCAAGTCATCTAGATAAACTACAATGACTTTTCCCATCATACCTTTAAATGCAAAGTCCATGGCCCGTTGAAAAGTAGCACCTGCATTAGTTAGGCCAAAAGGCATCCCGCATCAGTAGGCAAATGTACCCTGTGAGTAGTGAATGCTGTTTTGAATTGATCTTCAAAGCGAGACTTCAACTGATTGTAGCCCTCAAAACCGCAAGCATGGATAAGATCTCTCGATCCAGCCATCGCTGCAGTAACTTGATCCATTATCTAAGAGGGTAGTTGTCTTTCAAATGGGCTTGATTCAAGTTTCAAAGTCTACGCATATGCGTATCTCACCGCTTTTTCTTGCAGACCGGCACAATATTTGCTACCCAAGTACCGTGATGGATAGGGAAGATGATTCTCGCATCCAAAGATCTTCTCAATTTCAGCCCGATGGTACCCGAGATCTTAGGATTATAATGCCTTTGCTTCGCGAAAGGCTTTGACATCTTCTTTCAAATGTATGTCATGCCGAACGCCCTTTCTTCAAGGACTTTAGATCGGCATAGACCATGCCAACACATCCATATATTTCTTCAAAGAACTTGACAAATTTCCGCTTCTCTTCGTGTGCAACATTTGCCAATGTTTACAAATCATGGGTGTGCCTCAGAACCTATATTGACTGGTTCTGTCTCTGGGGATGAGTCAGGACCATCTCGCCTCTTCTTTTTCACAAAACGGTCATGCCTGTCAAACAGCGCTCCAGAGAAACCAGGCCCTTCGGAATTTTATTTCCTTTGAGCTGACATATGCCGCCTTTCTCCTCTCGATTCATGGTTTTGACCGCTGATTGATTCACGGCATGTAGAAGTGGATCCTTCAAAATACAACTCGTCAAAATTTTCTGATTTTTCTAGAAAGGCAATGAGGTGATTATCATCGTTGAATACCTGCCAATGCTGAGAGTTGTCTCGCACGCTCAAGGAAAACCACTTCAATGGTGTATTTGTTCGCTTTCAAACCCGGTGTGGGAGCATGAGAGATGCTGAAACGCCAATGAATCGCCATGTCATTTTGAGCTCTTGAATTGCCCCTATCGAAAAGGCATCAAATTCTCGATGCTGTCCCATACCACACATGCAAGTAGTGCCTCGAGCCTTTCATTTTTCACTTGGTAAATCCTTTTGACCTGATTTACAACTAGCTCAAGATCACCTTGTACCTTTAGATTTTTAATTCCCTTTCCTTTTCATGGCTTGCATACCGAGTAATGAGATTCATACTCAAAGCAGATTGTTAGTATTGAAAACTCAAACTTGAAAGAAAGAGGAATTACCTCCTCTTCGGGAGATATTAGCACGATTCCGGCGCCACATCCACTAGTCGCGCAACCGCCATCAAACCGCAAGGTCCAGATCTCATTAAGATCCTTTTCGAACAAAAACGCCTCAGACTCCGCCTCAGAGATAAGAAGTAGTTCCCATCCCCGATGATTCAAAAAGGATTTGGGCTTTGGGGTCCTCGTGAGCTAGTAACCAAGTACTTCTTTTGCGATTCTCGGTTCTAAAGTCTCGCATCACACCTTTGACGGGTATTCTAGCTTTAGACCACTCCATGTGAATTTCTCCACCAACTTCGCTGCAAAAGCTTCTTCCCAGCAGAATTCCATAGGCTACTGGAATGTCAACAACGAGGACTGTCATTTTTACTCTTTATCCGGGAAAGCCGCAAACGCAAATTACGCGCTTTTTTGATTTGGCCAACCAACGGAACTTGCTTGGTTTCCAATGAATAACATCCGCCGAACGGTTTGGTAAGAGTGAGGCCCAAAGCATGGGCGACTTTCACCGGCATGACATTATCGTAAGCTCCTAATCAATTATACAATACTTGCTCAACTTATGGCCGTTGATTAGAGAGAGAGATAGAAAGGTTCTATCTTGCTCGATGCGATGATGTCAAGCAACATTTATGTGGGATTCAGGAGGAGTGGAAAGGATTCCTTTCGGGAAACTCGTTTAGATGTAACACTTGACTCAATATATTTAGTTAATCTTACAAGTCGTTCGGGATTTGACCAAGGTACTCGCTTCACATTTGGATCTTGGTCTTTTTTTGCATGATCTATTATATCGAATGCGCAAGGGTCATGCTGGTGAGGGAATGAGTCCTTCATTTCGCGATGGTGGAACAGGTTACCGATCTTGATAGGAATATGAGGGGGCTGATTCGGAGGAGAGATGGGCGGAAAAGACTTCTTTGCAAAAGACTTAACAGGAATTGAGTAGGAAGAGGATTACCTCTTCTAGCAATGGTTGGAGGCACGTTTGACACGACCTTCTCCTTCTGCACATGGGCAGCAACTTCCGCTTCCTTTCCTTGTGAGCGGGTAAAAACAGCGTAGGATTGTCCGCTTGCATAGCCCTGAGTACTCTCTTCTTCATCAGATTCATCCTCATCAAATTCCATGTATCCAATAGTAGAGTCGCCAGTCGGCTCACCGACATCTTGATCATCTTCGCCTTGAGGCGAAGGTTCTTCATAGTACTGCTCTTCCTCTTCAATTTCGGCCAAAGCATTGACCGGAGGAGCTTCAAGCGCCAACCGTGGAGCAGTTGCAGGTAGACGCGGTCTTTGTGAAACATTGTTGGGAACGAAACTCCTTCGTGGAACGTCTCGGTATGAAGAACTAGGAGCCTGGGCCAACTGCTTTTTCAATGCGAGCAGATCATTCGCCATCTTTTGGAATGCCGGATCGATTTAAGTAAAGCAGGCGAGGGATCCAAGATTTGACTTTGATGATTCCTTTTTCAACTCGCCGATATTATCAAATTGTCTTCTATCCGAATGGCAAAGAGCCCGAGCGAAGCGGCAGGTAGCTACTCGCTTCTTGAAGGAGCAAGAAGCTGACTTTTGAGCTCATGGCGTTCACGAAGAAACACTTCGATTCTCCTGGTGTCGAAGCATGGCAAGAGGGACACGGTGATTAATGCATTGAACCGGGTGACGAAATCGCGCATAGTCTCATTGGCTTCTTTTTCGTGTGAGTGATCCGTGATAACAACGCAAATGCATCTTCTCAAGGCTTGATCTGCTTTCAAAAGCTTCCCGCAAGGTTGCCTAACCGGTGATAGATGCGGCCGGCAAATGCTGAAACCATTCACCATGGGCCCTCAGTAGAGTTTCCAAAAAGGCGAACCGACACATCTTCGTGAGTCACGCCCAAAATACCGCATGACATAATGAAAGCAGATATGTGGGAATCCGTGCTTTGATTTCCGCTCCCGCCGAATTTAGGAAAATTCTTTCGCTTCTGTGAGGGAGCGCGTGAACTGGATGTGGCAAAGGAGAGAGGACCCATAGCATTTCCCATGGTACCGCCATTTGAAAGGCCGGAAAAAGCACACGAGCTGGGAGGGTGGTTCCACTGAGCAGCAAGGCACTACAAAGGGATGTAGATGCTCCTTGTAAAAGACTTTTTCTTCGTGGGGTGAGACACTCCTGGATGACCGGCTAGCCGAGCTTAGCGCTGAAAAACGTGCCGGTTACGCTGAAATTGTGCCTTTGAAGCAGATCGAAAGTGGGATCAACTTCTCCACGGCTCTCCTCGCGCGTAAAAGGTTCACTCACAACAGACCTTCCAGATCTCGATGTTATGGCGCAGATTTAAACTTTATTTTTGGGTGTACTTGCTGATTTTCTGGTTTTTCTAACAAAAACCAAAGCAAGATGCACTTTTCTAGATATTTAAAACTATCCTCTTCAAAACCGATCATGTTAATGACAAATAGTAGCGAGGATAAGATGGCAGGAAGAATAGCAGTTGATTTTCAGATCTGATTTTTACTTTTTCGTAGGGTTTTAAACTTTTTAGAAAACAATAAAAACTCGTATCTACGGAAAATGCTAATTTTGATAAAAACTCAAATAACTAAAGATCTCAGAATTCAGGCCCGATCTATGGATCTCGTAAGAAAATTTTCAATTTCGGCACTTTTGCAAATTTTTGGATTTTCAACAAAAAGTTCAGATTTGCAAACCGGCAAATGATTTTATTATTTTTCTCGATTTTATATTATACCACCACCATAGATCCGATGATCTATCCGTTCCCCAAATGAGTCGCCAAAAATCGTTGGTCCGAAAATCATGCACGCGGGATGATCTATGGATGACGAGCCAACAGCAGTGCGTGGCTTAGCCCTCTTTGAGACAAAGAAAGCGAAACTCGGTTTATTGCTATTTCTACTAGCAGAACCTATGCAAGTCTCACAGATTCTACGCTTCGGGGTCGGGATCTCATCCCAAAGAGAGTGTTTCAGCTGCGAAAAGAAAGGAATGAAAGAGGGAGAAGAGAAAGAACAGATCCGAAGGGAGAAAAGAAATGAATTCCAAAGCAGTAAAGGTCAAGATTTATGTTTTTAGTTTGGTAGTAAATGAGCCAAACCTACTTGCATAAATAAACAAAGCAATACCGATGAGCAAATGACGGAAAAGTAGATATGAATCCAACAGATTAAACACATACGCATCTAACGTAAGAAAGATCTAATGTATAACACAAATATTGAGCACAAAGTCCGAATAATTGTATTATCGTTTCTTCTCATACAAGAAAGCTCAAAGTCTTTCTCCTCACTTCTATTTCTATCTAAAAATGTTCACCCCGAATACAACAAGTATTCCCATATTTATAGAAGATGAGGGAGAGAGAAGGCAAAATGGAGCCAACCACTTATTTACAAAGATATTTACAAAATATCTAAAAGTCATGTTGACTTTGACAACTTGGTGGATGACATCATCCCATGATGCAACATGGATGATGTCATCATTTGTATCAACACATTTTAGACATTTCAAAAAGAAAGTCGAGAATAGAGAGAAGAAGAAGAAGAAGAAGAAGAAGAAAGAAGAAGCTACTCATCATCATCATCCCGCGCCGAAAAGGGGTGCTCGCTTTCGATGCCGCCAGAGATGATATGTGGAACGAGCGCGGTATTCCAAAAACTTGCTAATCATCGCCCAAATTGATCCCGTGATGGATCCTTGTGCCGCTTCACCGATTGCTTCGCAAGTCTCCCGCTCGCCTATGAGCTTTTCCGGGAGTTTGGAATAATCTTTCCCGCCTCGATAAGGAACCCGATGAAGTCCCTACAGCCGCAGAGGTTGTTGATAGATTCAAGTGTCGAATGTGACCTCTCGCCCCGTCCCTTGAGAAGCTATCTCCTCAAAATCCGGATAGTGTCATCACCGATCTCAAGGTAAGGGAAGGAGTGAGCAACCCCGAGTCATGGCGAGAACAACTTTCTCCATTTGATGCATCGCATCCAGTGGCCTCTTCCTTTACCTTGTCTATCTTTTCCGTAACGAATTCTAGCTGATCTATCCGATAGTCCGTGAGTGGACATAGTTTTGTTGAGGGCCCTCGATGGCCGAATACTCCGAACTTGACTGCATCTTCGACAACAAATAACATTTGTCGGAAGGTCTCGTGGCCGGAGTCTAGCATGCTCTAACTCTTCTCGATATCGGACTCCGCTAATGCTTGGAGTTCCTTATTCGCCTTCCGATGTTTAGGTATAAACCGATATACTCGCGATTACTCTTTCACTATCCTTGAGGATTTGGCCCTCCAAGCAGAAACGGCCATACCTTGCTCGCCGATCTTTGAATACTCATTGATCTTCTCCGACCGAGCAGCAGCTCAGAGTCTCGGCAGCTTGTGGGAGGTGCACTTCCCATCTTCTCGTAAGGCTTGAAGCAGTGTATTTGTTCTCGCTCCTTCGCAGTAGCCTTTTCTCCTCTTTCGCTTTCCCGGCTTTTGCAGAGTGCATCAATCATGCGAAAGAGCTTCCCCCGAGACTTTCGTGAGGATGTCCCCATTGTGACTTGGGTCACGGTGAAATCTGTCGAGACAGATCTTCTTTCTCTTTGAGGGGGTCGGGGTACGCTATTTCCATGACTCTCTCACCTGCAGCGCTTTTCGAGAAGCGTGTAACCGCTTCGCTTTCTTTGCTCCTTTAGTCTGAATGACCGAAAAGTCCATCGGAGCGATGGGGACTTTCCTCTTTTGTTGGCTCACCTGCTGAGAGATCCAAGCTGGTCCTATAGAAGAAGGACCAGAGACAGAGAGGGAGGCAAGAATGGAGAGGGGGGAAAACGTGGAGACACGCGGCGGCGGCATTGAAAGAATAGCCGAAGAAGTGTCCACGGGAGGAAGGGAAACCGCAACTGCAGAAGACATAGGAAGGGAAGGGAGCTCGGAGATGAGGGAAGAAATAGAGGAAGACAAATCAGCGAGGGAGGAGAAGATAGATGAAGAAGCAGGGGAAAGGGTAGAAGAAGGGGCAGAGGACACGACCAAAGGGGTGGTCGTTTGAGTCACTCGAGGAGGGGAAGGAAGAGAAGAAGAAGGGATAGAAGGGACCTCTGTCAGCGACGCCCGACATCCCGGGGTGGATGGGCGTATAGGACTATCCTCTGTCAATTCTTCCTCCGCAGTTATAACTCGTTCGCTCGAGGGAAGAGGACTTTCAGGGCTTCTTCCCGAATGGTGCTAGTTTCACCTTCTCGCACCTTTGCCTTTCACCGCTTCTTGACCTCGAGGTGCATTGCCCAACGGGAAGTTGTGAAATCTACCCCTAGGTAGATTAGTCCGCTCATGCGGCACCAATGCTCTGTTCTCCGCATAGTCTCTTTGACCCTCTCCTCAATTGTTTGAGGAGCCTTGTTCTGCCAATGGCCGGAAGGGCCAATTGTCCCCATCTCTCGTGTCATTATACACCTTATCTACTTCATCTTCCGTAGTCCTGAAGCCTTCGGGGACAATGGCCACTCCGTATTGATGATTTCCGCCAATGCCAAGCGAGAGTGATCCTTTCTTCTCGAGTTCCGCCTCATGGAGAACGCCAATGTAAATATCCTCAATTTGAGGGACATGGATCGGATCGAGCTTCGCTGGGCAGCAGCACTTCTGGGTCGAAGGTAGGCCTGGCCGGGAAGTCATGCTTCAAGTTGAGTAGCTCCACTCGCGAACATTTCCTTCGCCTTATGGTGGGTGGAGCATGTGTATCGCCCACTTTGAGGGGGAAAGGAGTTCCCCTTCTTTCTTTCTTTTCGAGGCACTTCTCATGGTATGTGACCACCGCCTTGACAGCTTCTAGTAGAATCACTTAGGCCCAAGATACCTTGGTAGCCCGGTTGGCTCTCCCAAAAAGTTGGCAGCCCTCGATAGGTGAACGTGGGAAATTGGGTGAACAGGCCCCCATTTCTCTCGTGATCGCCACTATGTTTTTGGTCGTCCGGCTATGAGTCATGTTTGGCCTCGTGAGTGCATGACATGATAGAAGAATGCATCGTTAACTTTTGTGAAATGTTGATGCTATTCTCCACCTCACTGGGTAGTAATCAAATATCTTGGCCTCGAGGCCATACTCCACTTCGGTTCAGCCCCGGATAATCCTCGCGACGCCGCAGCAGAGACTACATAGGAGTTCATATGGAACACTCTCGTTGTGGCGAACTGTCAGAAGCCGCCGTAGATGGTGTCGCTTATTATTTCACCCCAAAGAAAAGCGCTGATCGGGTAAATTTTTATTCATTGTCTCCAAGTACCGCAAAGATCCACTTATGGAAATAGTGGGCATCCAAAGCCCGAAGACTCGCTCAGAAGGTGATAGTATCGCTGAGCTCCTCTGAGAAATCACTTCGGTGGATAGTCTGTGGCCACCGGGTCACCACCTTCTTGTTCTTTAGGTAGACCTCATTCATCAACTGCATGCACTGGTCTTCGTTGTCTTCCCAGGCCTTGATGCATTCTTGTTGGCTAACAGCCACGAAGTTCCGGTGGTGAGGGATGCCGAGCATTATTTCAAAATGACGGGCAGTGAGGTTTATGACTACCTCGCCCTTGCTATTTTCGACACATCTTGTGTCTTTGTTGTAACATTGGGCAATCACCATCATGAATTCGTTGTTGACAGCGCTGACGGGGATTCCTCCGGCGAAGTGCAGGGCACTGCCTATTAACTTGTCCATCCATGGACTTCTTGTAACTTTCTGAGTCCTAACCTGCACCTCCATGTCAATGTGACCCACCCCGAGTCTCCGACATCCATACCGCACTCACTCGTGATTCGGCATCCCGACCCTCTCCGATATTTGTATTTCATCTCTTCTTCTCGTCGCCTTAGCCTTTCCTCTTGGTTTGGTGGGTTTCTTGCTTGACGTAGACATGTGTTCTTTCGAACTCAGTTGCTGATCTGCATGAAGAAGAAGTGAGACCCAATCCACAAAAGTTGAATTAGTCATTTGATCTTCCATTGGAATGCTAGCAGAAGAAAGAGTTAGAGATTTTAAGGCTTAGGGCGCAGGGCGCATGAAAATTGCATGTTGCAGGCCAAATGGATAAGGCGCACAGAAAAAGAGTGTTGCAGAGGTTATACTGGCGCCAAAGGCGCATGGCGCACGGATGTAGCAGATTGCATTTTATAGCAGGGCGCATGAAAATTGTGTGTTACATTGGGATTCGGTGCGCCCTTTGGCGCATGGATGGATCGTGTAACATGGACTGCGCGCAGGGATATGGCGCGCCAAAAAGGGTTTACAAAACATCATGTTACTGCAATCGGGGGTGCGCCCGCGCCTTTATAGCTTTATACTTGCGCGAATAAGGCTTGTGTTGCATGGAAGCTGGGTGCGCCCTTTGGCGCATGGAAACGGGATGTAACATGGATAAATGGTGCGCCAAAGGCTTTTAAGGGGGCGCGGGATCGACACTTGTAGCATGCGAGAAAGGCGCGCTTGAGGCGCATGAGTTCTAGATGCAAAGCATGACAAATGGGTGCGCCATTGGCAAGCGGGTTTAGATCATGTAACAGGGCGGGTAGATGCGCCAAAGGGGCGCAACTATTTTTAGTGTAACAAGGCGCGCCAGTGCGCCACAGAACTAAACTCATAGCTCAAACCTTTTCTTTCTTTCCTCCATTTCAAAGGTTGCTTGGACATATAAGGTTTCATAAAAAGATTTTCAGACCAAGCCTTTTCAAAACAACACTCTTTACCAGCAGATCTGGAAAGAGGGAGGGAAGGGAGGAGGAAAAGAAGAAGAAAATGAGACAGACAAAGACAGGGGAGCTAGCTTAATCATAATCTCATTTTAAAACCGCCAAAGAAAGCCAAAACACGTACTCAAGAACACTCAAAGAACCGAAAGCACAAAACGGAGAAGAGGGAGAACCTCTCACCTTGATATATAGCAAAAGTTTGGAGAGCGGGTCCACAGGCGATGAAAACGACGGAGCAGTAGGCCGACAAGTCCGTAACGATCACGTGCTTTGCAAAAGAATGAAAATGACATTGGGCGCGCACGTATATTTTATAGAAAAATGGTCATCAATGCGCCAACCACTTTTGAAATGGCGCATGAAAGTTCATTGCGACAGGGGAAAGCGTCGAAAGCGACAATGCAGGAAAGCGTGCGACATGAAGTTATGTGCGCCCTTTGGCGCACCAAAACTTTGTGTTGCAGCGAGATTATGTGTGCCCTTTGGCGCACCGAAAAGTGGAGCAACAAAAGCAATGTCAACAATAAGGCGCATGCGCCTTGGCGCACGCAAAAGAGACTCAACATCCTTTGGCGCACCGAAAGACGTGCTAACATGGAAAACCATGCGCCAAAGGCTTTTAAGTGGGCGCACCAAAACTTTGTGTTGCAAGGCAAATCCATGCGCCCAGCCAAAAAAGGCTCAAAAAGACTAAGTTCGAAAACTAGATTTCCCGGGAAGGGATTTTACAACGTAAGAGAGCAAGCTCTACTTCCTGAAGATCTTGAGATGTTGCCCGCTATAGGGAAGCGGGAGTTCAGCTCCATCCAGATATGAGAGATAGAAACTATTCTCTCCATTGAGTTGCTTGATTTTGAAGGGCCCTCTCCACAGGGAATCAAATTTTCCGTGCATGCCCTTTGGCTCTCTTCGCTTGTCCCACAAGAGGACAAGGTCTCCCACTTGAAAATTTCTCTGCTTGGCTTTCTTATCAAAAAGCCTCTTTACTTGATTCTGATGTTCAGTGATCCTGTCGACCACTCTTACTCTCTTTTCTTCAAGTTCCGCAAGATACATGATTCTCTTTTCTAGAGAATTCTGGAAAGTTTCATCTTCGATTACTCGTGCCAAGCGTAGAGCAGAAGTTCAAAGAAATGGGAAGTTCGGCATCAGTGCCATATAACACTTGAAAAGGTGACATGCCGAGAGATCTCTTGGGAGTAATGCGGTCCGCCCACAAAGCGTCGTACAAAGACTTGTGCCACATCCGCTGGTTCTCATCTACTAATTTCCGTATGATGGTCACCAAGTTCTTATTACTGGATTCCGCCTGACCATTTCCCTGAGGGTAATAATCCGAGGCATGCGCTAAAGTTATCCCATATTCATAGCAAAAACTAATAACTTCCCGCGAGGAGAAGTTAGAAGCATTATCAGCAACGATTTTGTTTGGAACGCCGAACCTGACAATGATATTTTCTTTGATAAAACTGCAAACCACCTCAGAAGTGGCATGCTTGACGGGTATGGCTTCCACCCACTTAGTGAAGTAATCCGTTGCTGTAAGGACATAGCTATGTCCGGCACTCGATTGAGGATTGAGTGCGCCAATAAAATCAATTCCCCATTGCCTGAATGGTTCATTGATAATGACCGCCTTAGGGAAGGGCAGCCAACTTGGGCTTGCCGACGAATTCCGACAGTGGTTCACACTTTGCCACCTGTAGCCGCATTCAAAGAGCGTCGCCAATAGTACCGCTCGAATGATCTTGTGTCATTCACTAAGAAGAAAAATGGCCTCCACAGCCGAATTGTGAAAACTTTCCAGCAGCTTTTACTTGCTGGGCTTGTTAACACATCGCAGAAGACACCGTCTATCCCGCGCTTATATAAACCGTCATCCCATATGACATATTTAGCTGCCCTGAGCTTTATAGTGTGCTTCTCCTTTGCAGTTAGGTGCATTGGGCATTCGCCGTAGGTAAGGAAGAAAGCGATGTCGGAGTACCACTCATCACTAGTTGCAACAAATAAAACTAGAGGCAGAGAATCAGTTCCTCTAGAGGGCTTTGCTCTTCGTCTATTGCAATCCTCTTTTCCTTTAGGGTTTTCTGAATCTTTGTTTTCAGCCATTAGCTGACATAGGCCCTTGCCCCTTACCAGCTTGGTTGGTTTAATATCCAGGTCATATTCCTGGACCTTTGCGATCCAATTCCCTCTCAAACTTCCTAACTCCTGCTGAGTTAGAATTGATTTCACCGCCGTGTCAGGGACCAGCACCACCGTATGCGAGTTTAGAATGTAATACCTGAAATTCTTCACTGCTTTGACAACGGCAAAGGCATGCTTTTCCAATTGAGTCATCTTCAACTCGTGAGGCTTGAGGGGAGAACTCATGAATGCAATCGGGGATTCAATGTCTTCGGAATTCTTTTGCATTAAGATTGCAGACACAGTATGTTCCGATGCGTAGCTATACATGATGAAGTCCTTGGAGAAGTCGGGACATACCAGGACTGGTGCACGAGCAACAGAAGCTTTTATTTCTTCAAATGACCTTTTCCCTTCTTCACTCCATCCAAAGTGGGTGATCCTTTCATCATGTTCAAGTATGTGGCGAGTCTTTTCGCAAAGTCAGAACAAAACGCCTAAGAAAGTTCACCTTCCGAAGAAAGAATGAACACCCGGCCTTGCTTGAGAGCAGTAAGGCTCTAATAGCCTTAACTCTTTCAATATCTATCTTCGTTCCTTCTTTGCTAACCACATGCCCTAGCAACTTCCCTTCCGTGACTCCAAAAATGGACTTTTTGGGATTTAGGGAAATTCCATGTTCTCGGCACCTGGCCAATACTTGCTCCAAGTGATCACAATGATCACTTCGTTGTTTAGAGAACACGGTTAAGTCATCTAGATAAACTACAATGACTTTTCCCATCATACCTTTAAATGCAAAGTCCATGGCCCGTTGAAAAGTAGCACCTGCATTAGTTAGGCCAAAAGGCATCCTGCTGTAGGCAAATGTACCCCAGGGAGTAGTGAATGCTGTTTTGAATTGATCTTCAGGTGAGACTTCAATCTGATCAGAGCCTCAAAAACCGCCAAGCATGGATAACATCTCTCGATCCAGCCATACGCTGCAGAACTTGATCCATTATCGGAAGAGGGTAGTTGTCTTTCAGCGAAGCTTGATTCAAGTTTCGGAAGTCTACGCATATGCGTATCTCGCCGTTTTTCTTGCGCACTGGCACAATATTTGCTACCCAAGTACTGTGATGGATAGGGAAGATGATTCTCGCATCCAGCATCTTCTGAATTTCGCCTGGATGGTACCCGAGATCTTAGGATTATAATGCCTTTGCTTCTGGCGAAAGGCTTTGACATCTTCTTTCAGCGGTATGTCATGCTGAACGTCCTTTGGCTTGAAGGACTTTAGATCGGCATAGGACCATGCCAACACATCCATATATTTCTTCAAAGAATCCTGACAAATTTCCGCTTCTTTCAGTGTGCAACATTTGCCAATGTTTACAAATCATGGTGTGCCTCGTAACCTATATTGATCGGTTCTGTTCGCTCTAGGGATGAGTCAGGACCATCTCGCCTCTTCTTTTTCACAAAACGGTCATGCCTGTCAAACAAGCGCTCCAGAGAAACCAGGCCCTTCGGAATTTTATTTCCTTTGAGCTGACATATGCCGTCTTTCTCCTCTGATTCATGGTTTTGACCGTTGATTGATTCACGGCATGTAGAAGTGGATCCTTCAAAATACAACTCATCAAAATTTTCTGATTTTTCTAGAAAGGCAATGAGGTGATTATCATCATTGAATACCTGCCAATGCTGAGAGTTGTCTGGCACGCTCGGGCGGAAAACCACTTCAATGGTGTATTTGTTCGTTTTCAAACCCGGGTGTGGGAGCATGAGAGATGCTGAAACGGCCAATGAATCGGCCATGTCATTTTGAGCTCTTGGAATTGCCCCTATCGAAAAGGCATCAAATTCCTCGATGCTGTCCCATACTGCGTTGCGGTAGTGCCTGAGCCTTTCATTTTTCACTTGGTAAATCCTTTTGACCTGATTTACAACTAGCTCAGCATCACCTTGTACCTTTAGATTTTTAATTCCCTTTCATGGCTTGCATACCGAGTAATAGAGATTCATACTCAGCAGTATTGTTAGTATTGAAAAACTGCAACTTGAAAGAAAGAGGAATTACCTCCTCTTCGGGAGATATTAGCACGATTCCGGCGCCACATCCACTAGTCACAAGCAACTGCCATCAAACTGCAAGGTCCAGATCTCATTAAGATCCTTTTCGAACAAAAACGCCCTTTGTACTCCGTCTCGGTAGATAAGAAGTAGTTCCCCATCCCTGATGATTCAAAAAGGATTTGGGCTTTGGGGTCCTCAGAGCTAGTAACCAAGTACTTCTTTTGCGATTCTGGTTCTAAAGTCTGCATCACACCTTTGACGGGTATTCTAGCTTTAGACCAGTCCATGTGAATTTCTCCACCAACTTCACTGCAAAAGCTTCTTCCCAACAGAATTCCATAGGTCACCGGAATGTCAAAGAACGAGGACCTGCCATTTTTACTCTTTTATCTGGGAAAGCCGCAAACGCAAATTACGCGTCTTTGATTTGGCCAACCAATGGAACTTGCTTGGTTTCCAATGAATAACATCTGCCGAACGGTTTGGTAAGAGTGAGGCCCAAAGCATGGGCGACTTTCACCGGCATGACATTATCAGAAGCTCCGGAATCAATTATACAGTTGCTCAACTTATGGCCGTTGATTAGGAGAGAGAGATAGAAAGGTTCTATCTTGCCTGATGCGGATGTTGAAGCAACATTTATGTGGGATTCAGGAGGAGTGGAAAGGATTCCTTTCGGGGAAACCGTTTAGATGTAACACCTTAGACTCAATATATTTAGTTAATCTTACAAGTCGTCGGATTTGACCAAGGTACTCACTTTTCCACATATTTGATCTTGGTCTTTTTGCATGATCTATTATATCGAATGCGCCAAGGGTCATGCGTTGGTGAGGGAATGAGTCCTTCATTTCGCGATGGTGGAACAGGTTACCGATCTTGATAGAATATGAGGGGCTGATTCGAGGAGAGATGGGCGGAAAAGACTTCTTTTTCGCAAAAGACTTAACAGGGATTTGAGTAGGAAGAGGATTACCTCTTTCTAGCAATGGTCGGAGGCACGTTTGACACGACCTTCTCCTTCGCACATGGGTAGCAACTCCGCTTCCTTTCCTTGCATGAGCGGTAAAAACAAAGATAGGATTGTCCACTTGCATAGCCCCGAGTACTCTCTTCTTCAAGTAGATTCATCCTCATCAAATTCCATGTATCCAATAGTAGAGTCACCACTGGGCTCACCGACATCTTGATCATCTTCGCCGAGGCAAAGGTTCTTCATAATACCGCTCTTCCTTTTCAATTTCTGCCAAAGCATCGACCGAGGAGCTTTCAAGCGCCAACCGTGGAGCAGCTGCAGTAGACGCGGTCTTTGCATGGAAACATTGTTGGGAACGAAACTCCTTCGTGGAACGCCTCCTATGAAGAACTAGAGCCCGCCAATCGCTTTTTCAATGCGAGCGATCATTCGCCATCTTTTGGAATGCCGATCGCACGGGCGAAGAAGCAAAGGTAGGGATCTCAAGATTTGGACTTTGATGATTCCTTTTTCAACTCGCCAGATATTATCAAATTGTCTT